>CAJDSM010018578.1:9757-22624 GCA_903981925.1 Ostrea lurida
TGTTTTTTTTTTTTTGTTTAAAAAAAAAAAATTATTTTTTTTTTTTATGGCGAGAGAAATATCCAAATCATTTTAACGAATTCATTAATTTCACAAATTTGGATTGTGAAATAAAGTGTAAGTAAATACAAAATATGCGTTTAATGATAGCTGTTGTGATAAATAGAATCTTACACTGGTGCTTATGGCATATGAAATCTACGAAATTTTTACTGGATTTGAACATTTTCATCACCAAGGCTCGGGAAATATTAAATCCGGTAACTCATGTCATAAATTTCATAAGCCATAAGCATTCGTTTAAGATCCTCTATATATGCACTGGATAATGTTAACGATGAATCATCCTATTTACTTGTCTGATGACGGCTCTAGTAGTTGTCTGTCGCTTGGGGGCGTCCACGCGTACAGGTGTCATTCCATCGCTGTTGATGATACTCCGCAATGCTTGCGGGTCAGGCTCGAATTTCACTTCTACAAATAAATGTCATGTTTGTATAACAAGAATAAAAAAACAATAAATTTCTGCAATCTACTTATTTTCCCCAACCTGGCATAATTGTAATATAGGCAGACATGTCGAAAATTGGCAGTCCAGTCGGTCATTTTTGATAATTGACAATTGAAATAACATATACAGGCATTCAGTCCGTATCGTCATTTATTTGTAAATTTTAAAGATTAGGATTGTGATTTGGATGTTCACAAGCACCAAGATCGCAACCTTGTGGCCAATTCCGTCCACAGTAAGGGTGAAGCCTCATGCAAAATTCAAGCTCATTTTCTAAACCATACGAGTCTGAAATAAAACATTCAAAATTTTGTTCACAAATTCGTGATGTCCTATTTGTTTTTCATTAGATAGAGCTTGCGTGAATAAATTCATGAAAAACAGAAGCAAATATTGAAGTGAGCGGAGGTAATTTTCTAAGATTTAAAATGGCAACTTTCGGCCCTAATATCTGTAATTATATGTACCTGCAGAGTGTATTATTTAAACAATGTATAGAAATTACCAATACATGGCGACATCATTAAGAAAATGACATAAGGGTGTTGGGGGTTGAAAAATAATTCATATTTTTTTTCTCTTATTTTTCATAATCCAGACATACCCCTGTGATACTATAAATGTGATATCATGCAGATTTTGAATTTTTTTTTTGTATTCTTCTGGTATTAAGTCCTGGTGTCTGAAGTACTATTTCTTACTTTCAAGTGAGAAAGAACAAAGAACTTCGGATTCTGTGAGCTACTGCTCACTAAGGATACCCCCGCTCTAAGGTAAATAAAGCTGCTGTCTAGAGAATTTGTTCATCCTTTGGTAATGTTGATATCAAGTGGCTATGACATGCAGTTGCAGAGAAATTTGTGATGAAAATATCTATTTCACATAAGGACTAAAAAATTTCACATCAATACTCAAAAATATTGACTAGATGTCAGTTTATACCATATAACGTATAATGCCATAATAAACCACCGAGTTTCGTCCTGAACACTATTCAAATATAGCCCTTTCATGAGGTCTATCCATAGATATATCGACTTCACAGAAAAGCATATCAACCGAGCACGAAGTTGTGACATCATAGAAGTAGGTGACGTGATCCGGAATGAGAATTTGATTGGTTAGAATGACACACGTCAGCGAATCACAATCATTGTTCCACGTTACAAAATTTCCCTATAAATCTATAATTAGAAATTACATGTCAATCCGAGTTTTTTAATGTTTATAATTAGAAAGACCAGTTCAATCCGCATTTCTATACTTTGACACGTGATATGAAACGAACCAATGATGAAGTGCATTACAATACATAAAAATAATATTAGATTTTAGCATACCAGCGCTCTCCTTAAGTGCCTTGAGCGGGACATCTGCGTTAGCACTTCGACTTCTGCGCCTGTTGGATTTCTGATCTGGGTCACATGGAAGCTCTCCAAAAACACGCCTGCTACCAATACTGTGACAGCTCTGGATCCTCTTCCTTTCACAATATAAAAAATGAACAAGTAATTAACAAGAAATGTTTGAGAAACATAAATGACCCCCAGGTGCAAAATTCAAAATGCTATTTATGAAATTGGTGCTTTATACAAGGCAAACTAATCATTAAATCAAATAAGAGAGTAAAATACTATATCAAGCAAAAGGCAAAAGATATTGAGTGGACAACACCTAGTCTACAGACTGACCACCTTGAACCTTCGACATGTGACCTGAAAATCAATAGATCATCTCCTATCAGGGCAAACCCTGTACCAAGTTTGGTTGATATCAAGCGAAAGAGGATCAAAAGATTGAGCGGACAGCACATAGTCTACGAGACTGACACATTGACCTTGACCTTCGCCATGTGACCTGAAAATCATAGGAATTCTCTACTCTCTAAGGGCAACCCCTGAGACCAACGTTTGGTTGATATCAAGCAAAGAAGGTCAAAAGATATTGAGCGGACAGCACTAGTCTACAGACTGACACACTGACCTTTGACCATTGTGACCTGAAAATCAATAGGGATCATCTACTCTCTAAGGGCAACCCTGTCCAAGTTGGTTGATATCAATCAAAGAGGTCAAAAGATATGAGGCGGACAGCACATAGGTCTACAGACTGACCACTTGCCCTTGACCTTTCGACCCATGTGACCTGGAATCAATTAGGGGATCATCTACTCTCTAAGGCAACCCCTGTACTCAAGTTTGAGTTGATATCAAGCAAAGTGGGTCAAAAAGATATTGAGCAGACAACACATGGTCTACAAACCGACATTACACACTGACCTCTTGACCTTGACTTCAGCCATATGACCTGAAAATCTTATGGGATCATCTACTCTTAAGGGCACCCCTGTACCAATGTGGTTGATATCAAGCAAAGGGGTCAAAAGATATTGATGGACAACACATGGTCTACAAACCTACAATCTACACACTGACCTCTTGACCTTGACCTTTGACCATGTGTCCTGAAAATCAATAGAGTCAATCTACTCTCTAAGGCAACCGCCTGTTACCAAGTTTGGTTGATATCAAGCAAAGGGGTCAAAGTGAGCGGACAACATATGTGCTACAGACCGACCGACCGACAGGTGCCAAAACAATATGCCCCCTCTGCTTTTTCAAAGGGGGGCATAAAAATAATTACAACATATTAGAGGTGTAATGATAAAGTGATACATACTAACATAGATAACATTAATTGGATGGGCTCACGATATACATATCATATCGTCAGATATGTATCGAGATACGAATACAAGCAGATTTTGCCCTATAGTAGCATTACAACAAACGTATCATATCCTGAGGTAGCTGGTGATACGTATACAGTAACTTGATCCGACGAGTCGGACCATGTCGAGTTGACAGGCGCGGATCATCAGATCACATGAGATGTGAAGCGTCGAGTTTGATCTGATGATCCGCGCCTGTCAATGAGACATGATCCAACTCTTCGGATCAAGTTACTGTAGTAATGATAAATTTATCATATACCCCCCTTACCTATCATGTTAAATCAATGTTTATAAGATAAATGTGTTCAAAGTATATATATCCAAAACACAAACATACAGTGAAATCATTTTTTTGTGTGTATGCAGTTTCGTTTATGATGCAATTGATACTCTCCACAAAAACATTGCGTTGATGCATTGTGACGTCATCAGTTTCAGAGAGTGGCGATACGGATTCAGAAAATGACAAGTGTGGTGATCCGGAAAGTCGGATCACACTCTGTGAATTTTACAGTATCAACACTCGGATCATTGATGGGTATACAAATAATAAATAGGCCAACAACATATGGCCCTGACAACACAGTATATGAAGATTACAGTTTTTCCTACAGACAGACAGAAAGACCAAAAACTAGATGTCCCATAAACTTCAATTCAAAGGGCATGGCATATTAAAACAAGAGGAAAAATACCCACCTCCCTCGTCAAATATTGAAAAAAATGGCCCAAGAACCAGATAATTAATTTTTCATGGCCTCACATTTTGTTAATGTTGTCACTTCTTTACCATAGCATTATTTCTTGCTTATTCCTTCTGAATTTCTTTGACCAGTCTTATTTGACATAAAACACGTACATGTCCCTTCCCGTCGCCGTGGTAGCTCGCCGTGAGACGATCTCTCGTCTCGGCAGTCCACGCAGGATGTCATCCAGTGATTGATGATCCGCCTCGAAATGTTCATCCGAGAATAGCTCCTTTCTGGCATTCTTGGATACATCCGGTCTGCTGCTTTTGCTCAAATTAAATTCAGTTGGCTACAAAAAAAAATAAATAAATAAAAATTTAATAACATAATTTTTATTTGAACAAGATGCTGGTGGGACCTATTGGTCACCTGAGTATCCCACACAAAAATTTTGCACTTATAGAGTGAATTGTTACATGTTGATGGTACATCTTTCAAACTCTGAGAAAAGAATAGGGTTCAGATTTTGAGATCAATCATTTTACTTTATCCAGTAACGAGCCGCACATGTTCTGAGTGAAAGTTTCTCATATTTTTCTTCTTTAGAGATCGGGATTTACATTTTTGCACATGTAAGATGGCAAACTAAAAGTCAATTCAGTCCACAGCAGGGGTGAAGCTTGGTGCAAAACGCAATCTCATTGTCTAAACACACCAGTCTAAAAAAGTTGTGAATTCTGTTCCTTCTAGATCGATTTGGCAAGCTAACAACAAATTGGTGATGTATTTGTTTTTGAACTTGTGAAAACTGGTGACAAGTACATCATCAAATCTAACAGTGACAATCACATAAATTCATAGATCAGAGTACAGAAACGGGTGTTGAACCCCTAACCCTGTTGACAACATTTCTCTGAGTTGATCTTGTAGACCACCTTTATTTGTATTATTTCTTGATTTAAAAAATCAGAAACTTCTGATCGTTATAAAATTATTCATTTGGCACGGGGAAAAAAAAAAAAAAAAATTGTGGTCGACGGAAGTTTCTCAGACTTGGTCAGGCGTAGGGAAACAAGCAACATTTTTATTTTGGCCTCACCAAATGAAATCTTTAGCTTGCATATTTAAGGAAGTGATTGCGTGGGTAAAATTAATGGCCCATTGAATTTTTTTTATTTTTACATATTTTGTTGTTGAAAGTGTCTGTAACGTATTATGAAAGTATGAAGTATGATTTTCAGGGTCATTGTGACGCTACGGTTGCCATAGCAACCCCCGTTTCATCTTTTTGAAATAAATCATATGGGTATTTTACAAGGTGTTTAGAATTTGAATAAAAGGCTAGAGTGTTTCATATCTTATTAGGATTAAAGACAAAGGTCTAGATAATGCATATTTTTTTCAAAACTCAATTTATTTTGAAATGAAGAGTAATACGGCTGCTTTTAAGCAGTTTGATATTTTGAAAAGCAATTTTTCGACAAATGAAGACAAATTTTCAGCCCCGGAGAACTAATTGACCATTGAATTTCTTTTATTTTTACATATAATGTAGCTTATGTTAGCGGTATTAGATAAAAGTATCGGTTTGGATAGTCAGGTTCATAGTGTTGCTATGGGCACTTTATCATACCCCCCCCGGGTACAAAATGCCAGCGACGTAAACTCTGGTAAATGAATTTTTCTTCTCATTCAAATGTAAACTTGAAAATATTATCAAGACATATAATTATATGTTTATTTAACATGTGCTTTGGAGAAATATTTCATATTTTTATCCCCCATTTGAAGGGCAAAGTACATGTATGGTCTTTGTCTTGTGTTTCTCTGTGAACATTTACATTGCTCGGAAAGTGAGCGAAAAGGCTCCCTACATTGTTTGTGCATTCCGTGTGACAAAAGTTGTTTTCTGTATTGATTGGTTATTATTTTAAGGTACAAACAGTTTTTAAAACTTAATCTATTGATTTTCTTTATATAGATTTTACCTAACATCTCATGAACTATACATGCAAGTTATGAGAGAGAGAGGAGAGAGAGAGAGAGAGAGAGAGAGAGAGAGGAGAGAGAGAGAGAGAGAGAGAGAGAGAGAGAGAGAGAGAGAGAGAGAGAGAGAGAGAGAGAAATCAATTGTTTTATATTAATATCAAATAAATAACAAACGGCAGGGATTATATTTGCCACTTTCATTTCAATTCCTATAATAAAGGTATTTGGTAAACGTTAATTATGACGTCATGATTTTAATTGTGATGTCATAATTTTCCGTACTAAAGCAATAAACCACGTGATACCCACGCAATCACTTCCTTAAGAAGTAATGACCAGGGTCAAATATGCACACATGCTGCCAAGCTTTTACATAACGTTGATAACAAACTCTCCATTATTCTGGACCTGGTTGCACGAACATTAGTTAAGCTTAACTGACAGTTAACGTCTGTCATGAGTTAAAAAATGGAAAGTTAACTCTCGGTTAAAGTTAACTAACCTTCGTGCAACTAAGTCCAGGACATGAAAAATTTTTCGAATCCGTTAAAAACTTACCACAGTTTGCGGTTTCTTTTGACAGATTTTGCCGATTTCCAGCTGTCTCTGCCATTTCTGATGAAGTTTACCAAAGTCAGGTACGCCCTTTGTTTTCTTCTTCTTCGCTTGGACGCACTGCGGAATTTTACTGGAAATGAAAAACCGGGAATATTACGGAAATGAAAATCTATTAACTTTTACATCGATGTAATACTGTGATATTTCAAATCCTGCTGCCACTGAATAAAACTATTAAAAATGCGAATTTCAGGGTGATGCTATACATACCTTGGGCTTTCTGAATTTAAAACAAATTACATGTATCATTTGATTGACAGAGATTGATTGTATATTGTTTTATGTCCCTCTTGAGAATATTTCATTAATATGGAGACATTCACCATTGCTGGTGAAGGGCCTGTGCTCGACGCTTATGGCCTTTGAGCAGGGAGGGATCTTTATCATACCACACCTGCTGTGACATGAGACCACGTTTTTCCCCCGATCTCATCCGAAGGACCGCCTCATTTAGTCGCCTCTTACGACAAGCAAGGGGCACTAAGGACAATTCCAACCCAGGTCCCAAACGGGGCGATTGATAAAGAAATTTACAAGAATGTCAATTCAACTCAATTGGATTTTTACTAAACATAATGTAAATGAACATAAACTGCAAACAATGAAGTAAACTAAAAATATGTCCATAGGATGTAACATGGAAAATGTAATATCCATATTTATATACAGTTGAATCTTGATATCTCGAACACTGATATCTCGAATACCATGATTATGTCGAACTCATTTAGAGGTCCCAACCTCCTGATTTCTTAGTATTTTTAGCCTACGTCTCGGTTGACAATGTTTTTCTCGGGGTGAAAATTTTCAATGTTACCCTCAACAATATTTGTTTTATTATATACTGAATGTTACAAAAAACGACAAACTGTTTAGTTGAATCGTCTGTTGACTTTGATGATTGATCACTGTCATGTGATATTTTGTACATATGCAGGTATTTGCATTTTTCTAAAATGCTCAAATGATGCCGTCTATTAAACTACGGCAAACCATACATGCATAAATTTGACACATGTGAAAATATCACCCATTGTCAAGTAATATTTCCCGTTGGTAGATACTATTACCCTGGAAGGCATGTTTTCTATTTAAGGAATGAAGATAATTCCGACCTAGTTATACGATATAATCTAACTTGGCGCAGTTTATGCTTTATAATCCGCAGGAACACGGTCATTATGAACAGTAATTTGTGGTAGTGTTGTAAAATCGGACAAAATTTGCTATCGATTATCGAATTGAATCTGCAGTACACGATCAATTATAACATTGATTATTTGAAATTCTGGAAATGAGATTTTTGCCACATCAGGATATACTCGAGTACGCTCGCCATTACAGCGTACAAGAATTATGAAATCACCTATCCAAGGCATGAGGCACTCTCCTGAGTGTACAAAAACCAAATGCAGTGCCTCTTAATGCAAACGTAAGTTTAGTTATAGTGATAGCACATCTAGTTCTGACAGCTCGTCAGAGTATAGTTCATTTGAAAGTATGAGTGTTGGTCATTGTCAGCGACAATCGATGTTCAAAATTTATAATCGATTGTTGCCAAGTGCTGCTTTCAGCGACGATTTTTCGAAGTCGGCGACTATCTAACAACACTAATTTGTGGATTGAGAAGAAAGATGGAGAAAATATTCAACATACTAAGATGTGACCAATGTCATTGTTGTATATGATACAAAAATAATGAATGTAGTGCTGAAATACTACTAGGAAAAAATAGGGCACCGCCAAGCTGGTACATCACTACATGATACGCCCGCATATATTGTGTAACCAGGAATTTAAATGTGTATAGGAATTCAGAGGAGTTGCAACACATTGTGATCTATCTGTGTACCAAGTTTCATCCAAATCCCTCAGGGGTTTAGGAGGAGTTGCAAAGACAAAGTATTTTGCATAGAAAAACCTAAGTCCAAGGGCCCTAACTCCATTAAAAAACATCTGATGACATTCCCCTTATAATATGCACATCTCCACATTATGATCTATTTGTGTACCAAGTTACATCGAAATCCCTCCAAGGGTTTAGGAGGAGTTGCGAAGACAAAGTGAAAGGGACAGACAGACAGACAGAAGCGGTATAGCATATAAATACGCCAGCTTTTTATGCGGGCGTATAAAAACTATAAAACACTCTTCTTCGACAAATATTGTACGAAAATATTACATCCTCGGATAAGAGAAGTGTTCACATATTTTATATCCGCCACCCCTCTATTGCGATCAAATATTACCGTGGTTGTCGTGGCGAAATAACCAACCTTGGAACATAGCCAACTGTTTTCTTTGTTTGCCTTCCTGGCAAAGGATCAGTTCTGGTGGATGTTCGCTTCATCACTGCCAAATCTACAGAAAAAAAAAATACATGCATGTTCAAAATTTCAATTGAACTCAATTTCACTGCAGATGAAAGAAAATTCCATGCAAAATAATTATTGATATGTAGTAGTGTTAAAGACAAGGCCTTCCAACTAGCTCTGGTTATAATGCTTTTAAACCAGTCTATGCAAAATTTTTTTGAACCACACAGGACATTCGGTCCTGTGTAATCAATGAACACACAGGACCCAACCAAATTTAGTCAGACTGAATGAAGTTAAACACCCGAAAATACAGAAGCAAGGAAATCTTATCTATTATACTTGTAATAACTTCTCTTGAGTTAAGTTGAGTAGGCTTAGCAGCTTTTCTTTTACCAGGAATCGCTCCCACATAATACTGACTATAGACGTCCATTGCATCTCTAGCCTGGTTCCCTGTCCCACATAATCCTGACTGTAGACAGTCTTGCATTTCTAGTCTGGTTCCCTGTCCCACATAATACTGACTGTAGACAGTCCATGCATCTCTAGCCTGGTTCCCTGTCCCACATAATCCTGACTGTAGACAAGTCCATGCATTTCTAGTCTGGTTCCCTGTCCCACATAATCCTGACTTGTAGACAGTCCATGCATTCTAGTCGGTTCCCTGTCCCACATAATCCTGACTGTAGACAGTCCATGCATTTCTAGTCTGGTTCCCTGTCCCACACTATGCATCGTGTCGCAAGGTCAGAATATACTGCCTTTAGTCAGGGAGCCTGGCTAATGTGGTTCTAATTACAATCACTTACGTATTTGGATTTGTACAATATTCAGTGCTCTAGAATTACACTCTACCATCACCCGAGGTGAGGGGTTTTTTTTCTGTCGGGAGAGTTGATCACCCTGACCTGCTCACTCGTTCGGGAAAGTGTTTTTTTTTCTGAAATATTATTAACATTACGTAAATTTTGCTAAAAATTGATCTGACAGGTTATGTATCAAATATGTGAAAAGACACATTGAACTTGAGGCAAGGTACATCGTTCACGTCTGACGTCTTTCGCATAGACTGTTAAACCTTTTAGCTTCAGATCAGAAATTATTCTACACAGGGCCCATGAAACAAATCATTCTACAGTGTTCGAAATTGGTTGAAAACTTTGTATAGACCTTGGGTCTATGCCAAAAACAACTTACAAGGTCAGACCTTTTCATATTGGCATAGAATGCAACATTTTAAACACTGTCGTTTACTTCTAAGTTTCTACAAGCAAGCATGCTGCTGGTTTTTGG
Organism: Ostrea lurida; assembly: GCA_903981925.1. Lineage (NCBI taxonomy): Eukaryota > Metazoa > Mollusca > Bivalvia > Ostreida > Ostreidae > Ostrea > Ostrea lurida. Next base: position 19,910 of record CAJDSM010018578.1, read on the forward strand.
TTGTTTTTTTTTTCAATCTTACTTAAACCTAGAAAATGGGCATAGACAATTTGGTCTAGATCTTAATTACAACTGGCATACACGGAAGACTGGTGCAATTTGACACAGATTCGGTCTATGGTTAATTTCCCACACTGAATTATGATTTTAACCATAACCTAGCTTTCTCGCTTGGATGGTATTAGGTTAGGTATGTGTTAACTACAGTGTACTCCAACAAGTTAGAGCCTCGGTTAACATTCCTTATATATCTCGGATATTATGTGGCGCCAAGTCAAAAATATCTCGCCATGAACCTCTAGCATACTGGAGTAACTACAGTGTAACCACAGGGGCTTGTTTTTGAGGGGGGTGGNTCAAAAATATCTCGCCATGAACCTCTAGCATACTGGAGTAACTACAGTGTAACCACAGGGGCTTGTTTTAGAGGGGGGTGGGTGGGTGTGGGGTGGGTGTCTTGACTTTTCCCTGAGTATAACGAAGTGCAAATTAGATCTACATCTATAACACACAAAACAATGCCAAATTAACATGATAAATGGTTACCATCTTTAGCTGCATGTAAGAAAATTTGATTGGGTTCCTCTCTTCGTTCCTGTAATGAAAAGCAAAACAACTTGAACAGTGTTGAAGATGAAAAGGGCGATCAATTTTGTACTGGCGCTTACAACGGAATTAGTCAGGTTATACAATTTTCATAACCCCCACCCAAGGTTATCCAAATTTTAATTATCATAATTCAAAATCTATATTGGATAAAACAGTAGAATACACTCACAAAATTTGCTCATCGACAGCCAAGTTAAATTTCCCATACACCGGCCTTGTTGATTTATGACAACCAATAAGATTTCTCGTTTCATTCGTCTAAATTAGGTAGATCTCGGGGGAATTCCCGAGAGTAGCGAGATTTCACTAAACATTACAAACAACATGGCTACAACTAAGTGGGTTCTCCTCGAATCAGTTGTAATAGTTACATTTTTTATATGTTCACATGTGAAATTAACTTATTCCAAAGGTAAGACCATCTATTTATTTATTTTCAAGTGTTTTAGTGATTTCAAAAATGAAAATCTTGCTGTTTCGGCGAAATACGCCTTTTTACCTGTCGATTCACACCTGAAATTTATGTAATGATTAGGTATGCATGGTTATTGATGCGGAAATGATGCTGTTCTGTCAAAATTGTTGACCACTAATGAATGAAAGTATTTTATATTCATCTTTCATACACTAATTAATTAGTTTTATAATTTGAAGGCAAGGAAACATGCCACGATTGTGACTTCACTTGAATTTTCTCGGTCCTAAAGGGGGAGACCGAAACATTTATTGGAAATTAATATTATAAATGCAATGATACTAATTTTTTTCTTGGGGTCATAATAAATGAAATTTTGAACATCTGTAGAAATGCGGTAATAAATTATTATCTTTATACCTTTAAATGGTTATATTATAAATTGTGATCATGGTGGTGTTGTAAAAATCAAAGTTAGTAAAATAAGTGGACAATTTTTCTTTTGATTCTACCAATCAAATGATGTATTAATTCATGCTTTCATTGTTATGTTGAGTAGTAGACATTGCTTTATTGCCAATTTATAAATAATGCTGAAAATCAATACCTTTCAGTTTGTATGTAATATAGCAAAATCCCGTTCTACGACTGATAGTGCCTTGGCTTATATTTACCAGGTCCCATTGGGAGACAGATGATTCTATTAAGGGGGAAAGCTATTTGTTGTAGGAAATTATAGACTAAGCGAAGGCATAGAGTTGTGTAATGTAGGAAGGATATGAATTAGAACTGAAAATGCCTTGAAAAATAGCTATTGGGAATTTTTTCTTCCTGTTGTAGAACTGAAGTCACCTGATCTAGGATCAGTGCATTTTAATTACACAATGCATATTATGAAGTGCCTTAGTCTTGACCTGCTTTTTAGATGAAATAAAGCAAACATTTATTTCAGTTAAGTGAGGAAGTACAGGAAAATATTTGGCTGTAATTGCATTTTGTTCCAGTCCACTGAGCATTAATTAAATGTGCTTTGTAGGTATAACTTGGCATGGAACAAGATCAGGACTTTTGAAATCTCTTCTTGATATTAACCCTTCCGTGTTAAAATATAATGACAGATATGGCATGACAGTAGGGTAAAAAGAAATCTAAACTTCCTTTTCAATCTTTTTGATTTTTTGGAAATCTATATCATTCAGTTGGCTTTTGTTTAATGCAGTTGACGAATCGATAAAATTCATGGAATTATTTCCAATGTATTGTTTAAGCCTGTGACTTGACTAGTGAATTAAAGGATATCCTGTATTATAAGGTTGAATAGTATAATATTAGCTACACATGAAGGAAACTGAGTCAACCATTGACCCGATTGGTCACCTATAACCTCAGTATAGACATTTGTAACAAAAACACATTTTCTAACATGGTCACGATTTGAATAAATATTTAACATTGCATGAGACTCAGAAACAGCCTCAGAATATTGATTGCAGGAAAAGTTTACAGTTTGTTCAAATTAAGCTTCATGGGCTTTGAGTCTGTATGTGGTCATTGCAAAATTTATATATAGTAATCAGTTATTTACTGAACATTCAGTAAAAGAAGTAAACAAGTAACAGTATGTACTAGTAACTTACAGTGTACCAGTGAATATACATGCATACATGTCAAATAGTTGATCTTGTATGAAA
>CAJDSM010018580.1:1447-17794 GCA_903981925.1 Ostrea lurida
GCGGGAGGAAAAAGGAGGAGCGGGAGCGCAACGACACCAAAGGAGAGCGAGAGCGGAAAAGGAAGGGAGGGGGGAAGAGGGGACAGGGCGCAGACGCAGGTGAGGAAAAAAGGAGGGAAAAGAAAGCAGGAAACAGGGAGGGAATGAGGAGGGGGGCAAGGCGCCAGCGAAGAAAGGTGAATAGGAGAGGGGAACACGCGGGGAGAGCCGGGGCAGGGGGGAAAAAAGGGAGACGCCGACCCAGAGGACAAACCACGGGGGAAAGAAAACGGGGGGCAGGACGTCCGGGGAGGAAAGGCAAAGGGAAAACCGGCGGAAGGACGAAAAAAGGGCGAAGAACAAAGGAGGAAACGGAGCGAGGCCAAAAAAACAGACAAAAGCGAGGGGAGGGCATATCTATGTTGTGTTTTTACTGGCGTACGAATATGGCGAAGGCAGTGTATATGTTTGTGTGTTTTCTTCTATGTGTGTTTATTTGGTATATAGCATCCTCTGTCTTGATTTGTCCGTCACACCCGCTCGGTTGAAGCCTTATTCAAATTTAAAGCAAAACGGATTACCTGTGAGTTGCAAGAATGCGAGTAGGAGAAATGGGAGTGTCGAGTTGGGTGGCTAACAATGTGGTGTGTGGTAGAAAGAGGTCGGATATCAGTCGAAGAGTGATGACTTAGTGATGATTTGTGAGATCTGTCAACAATAGGTCATTATAGCGACGCTAGAATTTGCGAAATGATGACTTTAACGAGATTTCGTATAAACCCTGCAACATTCAACTTTTTGGTTAGTTAAGTTGGCCTCGCTTTAAAAAATCATCAATACGCATGGCATGCCCTTGCGTATCGAATCAACTGAAGACATACACACCATTAAGCCAGTGATAGTGGGTAACATTACTACACAAAAAAGTCTTCGTCGCGTCGGCCGTTAACAATTTGAACATTTTAACTTCTTCTTGATAATCACCAGCCAATTCTTTTAATATTTGGTATGATCGCATCTTTGAGACAAGGGGCACAGTAAATTGTAAATTCAGGTCTTTTGCACCCCTGGGCCTTGGGACAGGGCAAAAATTGCCCAAAAGATGACCAATTTTCAAAACTCTTCTTCTTTACAACTGCATATGTCTTGAGGAATCCAAATGCATAGTGATGCAGAGCAGGAAGGCTTTACCAAATTGTAAAATTTGGTGGTCCCTAGGGTAAGCTCCTAAAGACAAAAATCCTTCGAGAATGGGGGAGATTTTTTTATCCTATCAAAAATCCTTTCATTATCCAATGGAAGAAAAAATGCCTTAGGATAAATTCTCCAATAAAATGCATACTTATATGGGATAAGTTTTCACAATGGGCTATGTATATAGGATGATTAAATCTAAGAGTCTTTATTTAAATGAATGGAATATTATCGATATATTAATCCATTTTTTAGTAGGATGATTTATATTATCACTAGTGAATTTTTACGAAGCTGGAAAATGGTCGTGTGTGCTTTTTGTTCAGACGTATAAAAAGGATATATTCAACTAAGACAATGGTCTCACGCGGTTTGTTGACGGTCGACAGGGGATGTCACTCCGTCCTAGACGCTGGTCCGTTACCTCTTATGTGACCAGGAGTCCGTTTTGCCCCAGAACTCTCGTTTGGGGACTGACGAGATTGATCACTATTTGTTATCGTTGCCTTTTCATTTATTAAAATGGGGTGCATCCGTCGTAACCCCATCTACATTTCGTCACATTCATTTAGATTTTAGACTTAGTGCATTCATATTGTTAGGTACAATGTACAATATGTATGATTTGTTTTGTTTGTTTGTTTTGTATATTGTTTATCGTCCCTCTCGAGAATTTTTCACTTCATATGGCAGACGTCACTACCTGGTGAAAGTCTGCAATTTTGACCTTATACTCGACCTTACGGCCATTGAGCAGTAAGGGTTCTTTACGTGCCACAAAACCTGCTGCGACACGGACATCCGTTTTTAAGGTCATTCTCGAGGACGGGACAGTTCACAACCTGTTGCCGAGCGTTTGGTAGTGGAACTGTCAACCTGTGTTAACGACTTTAGGTCGTGCGGCCGGTTCGAACACCCCAACTTCCGCATGCGAGGCCAACGCTCTAACCGAACTGGCATCGCCGCGGCCTCAATATGTATGAAGATAAACCGTTTACTTAAGTGGCCCCCTTTGTTGAACACTGGTACATGATTGAAATATACCTTCAATTATAGGCTTGTCGTAACAAAGATAAGTCTCAAGGTTGAAGGCTAAATATGCAAATATATATCCATTTAGGCCTACACATCAACTACGCTCTTGTAATTAAGACTTATAATGAACTATTTGCATAGTGAAGATTTATTTTTTTAAAGAAGAGAAACTTGAAATTCCTTTTACACACTAGTTATAATATGCTGTAGGATAATCACGTTGCTTTTCTCATGACAAAATGCCTGTATTAACTGGGTAAAATTTCTTGAGTTGGGAAGCTTTCATGTAAATATATTATATTTATAACAAAAACTTTTGGATGCACTCATAGGAGCCGAGCTCGCTCCCATGATTTAGAGTCACGTGATTTGCTTTCTATCAGCTTCAAGAATTATTTCACTGTAATGTTTCTATGTTAGGAAAAAATTTCCTGAAAAAATCAGTTTATACAACTCATGTAAAATAATATCCATCGTTTATAACAATTAGTTAACCCAATCACTGACCTATGCATTGATCGGGTGCTGTCTGATGTGGTTTCATAGCAATAGTTAAGCCCGTGTCACACACTGATTTGATTACGGACGTTCGTTTTACCTTGATCAAGACTAGGGCTCATGGCGGGTGTGACCGGTCAACAGGGGATGCTTACCCTCCTAGGCACCTGAATCGCCACCCTTGGTGTGTCAAGGGGTCCGTGATTGCCCAACCTCTTGTTTTTGTATTCCTATTTAAGGACTTACGAGATTGATCACTGTTCGTTATCTTTGCCCTTTACATCTAAACAATGTTATATGTTACTGTCCTTCGTCTGCGGTATCAGAAAATGATACCCCAAACTGGCATTTCCAATTTTTTGTCGCAAACAGCACTACAACCTCAAAACCACGTGTTTTTACGGTTTGTAAAACAGCCTGTGGGCGCATAGGAAGTCGTCTAATTACTACAGAAAATAGTTCCTTGATAAACAATTGAGCTTTTCTGCAAATTTAACATAAGAATTTCCTATCAGGGGTACAAAATTTAAAGGAGAAAAAATGAGAGGCAAATTGAAAATTATCGCGCACGGAAAAAAAACTATTTCTCGTTAAATATATGGAACTACAATTTTGACTAGTTCATTTTGATTTCATTTGATTGGACAATTACCGGTGTGATACCTGAAAAGCTTGTGACTCCAAGTTTTCGACCCACAATGCGTCCGCAAAAATGTCGCCATCACAGCGGTACATCATCAATTGACAAACTCATACATAAAAGAAATATTATTGTCTGATTAGTACCAAAGAAAATTCCAAACAAGCTTTCTCATACCTCATTAATGTTTTGCTGTTGTTGATAATGCTTATTTTTAAAGAAAGCAAAAACATTGCAGCTATAAAGGGAAAATGACCTCGGTTAATCTTGAAAGGAGAATTCTGCAGGTAATAAAAAAAAACAAACTGCAATTTGGCTGCTGTTTGCCAAAAAGATGTTACTGAAAAAGCTTCGTATTGTCATTTTAATATCAATATCTTTTTTCTTTTAGAGTTTTTTTAACCATTGGCTGCATTTTTAGCTCACCTGAACTCGAAAGGTTCCGGAGCTATCTGATCGCCATTTTGTCCTTCGTCTGTCTGTTTGTTAACTTTTTATTCCACATTTTCGACTTCTCTCAAGACCGCTGGGTCAAATTCAACGAAACTTTATTCAAATCATCCTTGGGTAACGGGGATTCAAGCTACTTCAAATGAAGAACCAGTCCCGATCAAAGGGGAGATAATCATGAAAATTAAAACATAGTATGGTGTCATTTAAAAAATCTCTCTAGAACTACTGGGCAAGGAAAAGCTGAATTTATATGAATGCTTCCTGATATAGTGGAGATAAAGTTTGTTTCAAATCATCACCCGCGGGGGGGGGGGGAGCGATGGGGCCCCGAATAGGGGATCAAGTTTGACATGTGAATATATAGTAAAATCTTTTAAATCTTCTTCTCAAAAACCACTTAGTGGAGATCAAGTTTGTTCAAATCATGACCCCTGTGGGCAAGATTGGGGCCACAATTGGGGATCAAAGTTTTGACATGTGAATATATAGGGAAAACTCTTAAATTCTTCTTCTCAAGAACCACTAGGCCAGAAAAGCTGAAATTTATATGAAAGCTTCTGATATAGTGGATATTCAAGTTTGTTCAAATCATGACCCCCGGGGGTCGATGGGCCACATAGGGATCAAAGTTTGACATGTGAATATATAGGAAAATCTTAAAAATATTCTACTCAAGAAGACTAGGCCAAGAAAAGCTAAATTATATGAAAGCTTCCTGATTATAGTGGAGATTCAAGTTTGTTCAAATCATGGCCTCGGAGTAGGATGGGCCACAATAGGGGATCAAATTTTAAACATGCAAATATAAAGGGAAATGTTTAAAAAGCTTCTTCTCAAGAACCATTGAACCAAAAGAGTGGTATATTATCTGAAATCTTATAACCCCCCACCCCAACTCCTAGGGGGGGGTGTCAAGATGGGGCTAAATAGATAGGGTCGTAACTGTTCTTACGCAGGATGGTATATCTCGTAAACATATTGAGACCATATATTTCCTTGTTTTTGTATTGAGACAAGTTCATTGAACATGTGGAGGGACCCTGGGTCATGACTGCCTCCGTCCTTTTAAAAATTGCTAATATCTTGTAAACTATGGAGATCCCCACCCTCAAACCATGTATTTTGTTGATCCTTATGTTGATGCAAGTTTATCGACACATGTGGAGGGCCCTTGGGGTCATGACTGACCCCGCTCTTTTAGTAATTGTTTGATATTTTAAAACTTTTACGATCCCAACCCTCAAACCATATATTTTTTTTGTTCATTGTTTCAAGACAATTTTAAGAGAAAATAAAATATCCCATGGGCCTCTTGTTCTTATTTACTCTTGTGATATTAGGAATATCTCCACACTTTTGATGATATGTAATATAAACTTGTAAAGATGAAAAAACAAACGGCCAGTCGTGGGATAAAGACTGTACAATCTAGATATATGAATGATGTTGGTTACATTTCATTTCTTTATTCACTGTATCAAAGATTGAAAACATTGAAGTAGATATTAATTGCCAGAAAAATAATCAACACCCTTTAAACTGTTGTTGGATATGAAATGCGAGTGATCTGTTATTTAAAATACAAGATATATCTTTTGCAGAATCCAGTATGTCATGATTGAATAGCATAGCAATAATTACATCATGTGACATGGAAACACATATTTCATGAAATTTACAACAGAAAAAATAATTTCATTTTTTATTCACTCTATACTTGCATCTTATTCTTGAAATCATAAAGATGCCTGGCGAGAGAAACTCGTCTGTGTATGAAGTGCAAAGATTTGTTTATCTGGCTTTTCATAAAATCATGAATGGAAATTCTATCTGGCAGGGGATTGTATCAGCTTTCGATCAGAAATCATATATGATAGCAGCACCGATTTACCCATGATGTGCCATGTCTATCTTTAATCACCAAGAATAAAATGTCTGTAGACTTGTTGTTTTTCTATCGTTTGAATTTAACCTTTGGTATTATACCAATAAATCATTTGTCTATAGCATACACCTGTCTGCTCAAAAATATGTTGCAATTGCGTAAGACAAGGAAATTCTGCAGCTACTTGTACATGTAGTTTCAGTATACAAATGCATTGTGATGTAAACAGATAAATATACTCAGATACTGTGCTGTTTCAGAAAAAAGTGCTTAGTTCGAAACAAAACAATTGATCTGATATTTTCCTCTGAAAAATTCGAACTTATTCTTGGAATGAAGATATCCACGTTGCTGCCATGCATGATGTTCTCTTATGTCGAAATTTGAATAACTATAATAGTTGTGTTTTCTGGTGCTTTATTGAAAAACCTCCATTTTGCTTATTAAATACACAAGACTCGTAGAAGACAAATCTGTACTAACTGGATTCAGTATTGATTTCACTTTCGATGAAAGAATTTGACGTACCACCTTTTCCCCACCAAATTCAAGAAAGTTGAATATTCTGTTTTGCAACTTAGAAATGACCGCATGTTCGCCGAAAGATACAAAAGGAACGAACTTATATAGTAAACTGTCCAGAAAGCCAAAAATTAAGGGTACATAATTTTAAAGATCATAACCATTTTTATTTGAAAATGCATAAAATTGCTTCTTTTTTTTTATATAGAAAACTACTTGTATGAGTCATTTGGACTCATTTTGAAAATTTAGAAAATTTTCGGCAAAACATATTATGTTCAAATAATTTCAGTCTATTATAATCTTTAAAATATTTCTCATTTTGCAAATAGTTCCCATGTGTTCAAATGGTTCTTATACATTTCTATCGATCGCCAAGTCGTAATCATAGAAACCTCAAATCAATAATAAGAGGCCCCCAGGCCTTAATGGTCACCTGAGTATCATATCCCATATAGGACATCTCAGATTTTGCATTTGAGCCTGAATATGGAATCTATTGTTCACATATGATCATCTTTCAAAATATGAATTTTAAATGGAAACCATATTGCTACTTTAATGTCTAGTGTGCTTGACCTTTGAATCCCAAATTCAATAAGGAACATCTTCATCCTATAGGTAGTCCATATGTATGATATGGTGACTCTAGATGAAAGAATAATGCTCTAGACCCCGGAAACAATATTTCTTCTTTGATGTTCAGTGCACTTGACCTTTGAACCCCAAATTCAATAAGGAACATGTTGATACATTGGGTAGTCCATATGTATGATATAGTGACTCTTGGTAAAAATGATAATGCTCTAGAGCTTGGAAACCATATTGCTACTTCGATGTCCAGTGTACTTGACCTTTGGACCCCAAAATTTGATAAGGAACATTTTCATTTCATGGGTAGTCCATTTATATGATATGGTGACTTTAGGTGGAATGGACAATGCTCTCGATCCCATAAACCATATTGCTACTTTGATGTCCAATGCGCTTGACCAATTGACCCCAAATTCGATAGGGAACATCTTCGTCCCATGGGTAGCCAGCCGATATGTATAATGTGGTTACTCTAGTTGGAATGGATAACACTTTGGAGCCTGGAAATCATTGCATCTACAGACGGACGGACAGACGGGATTTCAGTATAACACCCCACCCACTCCCACTTTGTTGTCAGGGTTATAATTAATATGATAAAAGGTCCCCTGCTCATTTCAAATATCCATTTAGTTTCAAATTAATATTAATCACTGTTAAAGAAGTTGTTTTTCATATGTACATGTATACAAACACTATGTAGCAAGTTTGGCCCTGTCCTGGGATCAGAACTCTACCCCGGGGATCACCAAATTTACAATTGTGGTAGAGGCCCTTCTGCTCTACATCACTATGTATTCGGTTTTCCTTAGACAAATGCAGTAGTTGAGAAGATTTTTGGACATTGGTGACTTTTTGGCAGTTTTTGCCCCACCTCTACGGCCCCAGTGGTGCAAGAGTCCTTAAATTTACAATTTACGTCCCCCTAGTCCCAATGATGCTTCATATCAAGAATTGGAATCATAAACCATAAAATTTAACTACAAATACATTTTTGAAAATTATATAAGAAATGAATCTTATTTTTTTTTTTTCGGGTGATGCAGGTATCACCGAATTTTAGACGGTAAAACTCATCAATGCGCGAAGCGCATTGATGAAAAGTTTTACCGTCTAAAATCTCGGTGATAACCTGCATATCACCCGAAAAAATATAAGATTTATTTCTTATCATTTAATTTTATATTACAACAACAAAACAATGTCCATTAGACATTACTTTTTGTTCAGGTACGTGATCGAAAATCACCTCAATTCTTAAAAGGTGTTTTAATCAATGAGAATCGGCGCTAGGTGATCACGTGAAATAAAATTAAATGATCAAGAAATCAGATAATGATCTATGTTCAGAGAGAGTCATTAGAGCATGTTATGCATGACTGTGAAAAAAGTTAGGTATTTTTTTCAGAAATGTTGGCAATCTTCTTTGTGCATAATTTACATTCAATATAGAACTGATAAAAACATTATTCCTTGGGTGTTCAGAAAGTGAAATTGTAAACTTTATAAATTATCATTTGAACCATTTCATATATTTTACAAATGTAAAGAAATTGTCTGTCATTGAATAGATTTAAAATTTTCTGGATAATGTTACAAAGTAGAAAAACAAATTGCATGGAAAATAATTGTACAAATCAATTTGAAAAAAATGGAAATTATTTTATCTTTGGTAACTCAAGTATAATCTCATATAAGTATCTTGAAAAGGTTTTTTCCCCTTAGTACATATACATATATTTGTATAAAATGTAATTAGTAATGCTCTTCAAACTGAAACTATAATGAAGTACAAAGTGTTTATACTGTCTTAACCATCAGCAGCATAGTACATGTATGTTTAAATGCTGATCTTTTAGTAACAACCTTGACATGTATTAAATACACATTTCTTATTGTATAGGTTTGAAACCCAGCCAGAGTACACAGGTCCAACTATCTTCTTCCTTTTACTTCTTTCCTTTGTTCATAGTAATGTCTGTCTGTGATGAATGTGTGTGTGTGAGAGAGTAATTATATACTCATTGCCCTGTACCCCCTGTCAGGTTGGTGTAAGGGATCGATGTAAAATCCTGACAAATAAACCAATAATGAAAGAAAAAAAAAGAAAATAAAAAGAATTCGAATCATAGTGATCAAGACGAAGAAAACAATGTTCAATTGTTAACAAATTTAATCACTGACCATTTTGGCCCTACCCTAATACCAAAACTCCTACCCCTAGGATCATGAAATTTACAATTATAATATAAGACTCACTGCTCATTCCAAATATTCATTTAGTTTCAAAGTAATATCAATATTTTTCTCTTAGAAACAAGATTTTTGCCCCCCCCCCCCCGTCCCAGAGTCCTGAAATTTATAATTTATGAGCCCATTGTCCCAAAGATGCTTCATACCAAATTAGAAAAGAGTTAGATTGGTAGTTATCAAGAAGTAATTAAAAATGTTCAAATGTTAACGCTCGACGGACGACGATGGAATTGTTCTAGCTGCTGAAAATAGTTTTGATTTCATGGATGAACAAACCGATTAAAATTGTCTTTCCGGCGTGACATCATATGCCGGCATGAACGTTTACGATAATTCTATGGAACGTCAAAACTGCCTTATGCGGGTAATATTTACGTTATGATGATACTTCATTACATGACAATATTCAAATATCCTCTGCCGGAAATTCTCGTAAAACGTGCACTGTTGAATGCGTGATGCCAACAACGGGGTTCACGTGGTATCTGAAATAGTATTGATTGATAATCAGGACATTTGTTATCATCAATACTTGAATTGTAGTACACAGAGCTGCAAATTTTCTTAAACTGTCGTAAATTGTACTGTGTTGAACTTTTAGACCGAGGAATGGAAAACAGTTTAAGTGATCTGCCCTTGATTCACGTGTATTGTGTTTGATTTTCAAATAATTAATGGGCATACATGTATGCTTTGATTGTCAAGAGGTATCATTAACTAGAGAGTAATTATAGAGAATCTTCTCTTGTTAGAATAGGTTGGAATCCTGTTAGTGACATTTGCAGTCTTTAATTTTCTATTTCGCTAACTTGAGTTATCAAAGACTGTTTTTTCGAGAACTAGCTTGGATACCCTATTTTTCGTTTCATTATAACTTGAGTGTCATATCAGGTATAAACAATATTGGTTAGTGTACCAAGCTTCTAGCTCGACATTTGATGTCAACCTATGGGTCAACCTGGTAAGAAGATATTTGAATAAATGAAAACTGCATTGCTTTTCTTGGGTCTGTAATAAGCGTAAACTTCCGCTCAAACAAATAAGAAGGAAATGTTGTCACTCCAACGATTATTGCTAATGCTTCATTTCTATTTGAGAATACTTTTTTTTCGGCTGATGTTCACAAAGCATATGCAATAGATTTTTCATCCATGCCATCAGTGTGCGAGACCGCAGCACCTAATCCATATCCAGAGCTAGCCTAACACAGGCGGTTTGCGGGATCATAGTGAGCCATTTACCTGTGATGAGACCAGTAAGTCTTAAACCTTGATACAAGCATCAAAACACTCTTCAGTCCAGTTCCACACATCTTTAGCCAACAGATTTTCAAGTGGCCCAAGTTTTGGCATGTTTGGAATAAATTTCGATATATAAAGTCAAAGATAACAAACAGTAATCAATCTCGTCAGTCCAAAATATAATGCAAAAGAAGAATTTTGGCAAACACGGACCCCTGGACATACCAGAGGTGGGAGCAGGTGCCTAGAAGGCGTAAGCATCCCCTGTCGACTGGTCACACCCGCCGTGAGCCCATTGCCTTGATAAGGTAAACGGAGTAGTCAAATCAGTGTATGGAAAACGGCTTAACAATTGTTATGAAACACATCGGACAGCATTTGGCCCACTGGCTGGCCAGGCAAACTAAATCGTTATAACGACCATATTATTTGCAAAATGCTGCCTTTAACCGTCAATGTTGAAATCTCTACAAACAACTTGTTTGTAAGTAGCCTGCCTCGATTCAAAACTGATCATACACAGAACAAATTCTTGCGTATCGAATAAATGAGAGACATGCACACAATATACAGGTGATGAGGTGGGTTGTATTTTTTTTTTACGTCCCTTCAAGAATATTATCACTCCGTAACGGTGTAGAACCAATGCCGGTGTAGAACTGCAAATTTAGGAATGTGCTCGGCGCTCATGGCCCTTGAGCAGGGAGGGATCTTTATCGTGCCACACCTGCTACAACACGGTTTTTGCGGTCTCATCCGAAGGTCTCCATATAAGTGAAATATTCTCGAGTGGGACGTAAAACAATAAAAAATCAATCAACCAACCATATTTGTAGTTTCTTCTTCGAGTTTGGATCTTCATGTTCTGAATTGCCTCAAGCTTCTTTGGTGAAGGTTTAATTCCCTCCTTGCTTACCACAAAAGCTCCACATTTTCTTGCATGGGTTCATTACAACATGTGCAATATTGTTTAAATTTACAGAGAGGGTTAAACAAATTTCTAAATTTTGATTTAAATAAAGCAATTTATCTTTGGTATTTTTACTCCTAGATTCCGTTCCGTTTTCCGTTCCACGTTTTAGCAACACCAGAGTAGGATAGAGATAGGATGGGGTAGGTGTATATAACGATACACAAGCTGAAAAAAGAAACTGTGTACACTTAAAAGTTAAATAAAAACATAACAAGAAATGTTTGAGAAACATAAATGTCCCCCATGGGGCAAATTCAAAATGGCTATTCTGTTAATGTATTAGGGAAATTGCGTGCTTTAATACAGGCAAAATAATCACATTAAACAAAAGGGGTAAAAAATAACTATCTCTCATGATTAGATGTCAAGTTTGAACCAAAATACAGCGATATGAACAAAATCTTTAGCATTTGAAATGGCCCATGCAGATTTACCTTGTCTTTGGCCATGGTACCCAAAAAGTCTATAGGGATCATTATTCTCGTCAGGACACCTGTACCATAGGTTTGTCTATTAGCAAATGGTGTCAAAAATTTTGAGCGGACAACACATGGTTAAAGACCCAGCGATTTGACCTTGACCTGACCTTTAACCTTGTGACCTTAAATCAACAGGGGATCATTAATCTCTAAGGACAACCCCTATGCCAAGTTTGGTTGATATCAAGCAAAGGGGTCAAACGATATTGAGCGGACAGCACATAGTCTACAGACTGACCACTTGACCTTCACCTTGGAATCAATGTGACCTGAAAAATCAAATGGGATCAATCTTATCAACTAAGGGCAACCCTGTACCAAGTTTGGTTGATATCAAGCAAAGGGGTCAAAAGATATTGAAACGGACAACACATGGTCTACAGAACCGACAGTCTTACAGACCTGACACTTAGACCTTGGACCGAATGTGACCTGAGATCAATAAGGGATCATCTACTCTCTAAGGGCAACACCTTTACCAAGATTGATTGGGTCAAGCAAAGGGGTCAAAAGATATTGAGCGGCACAGCCACTAGTTCTCTACCGCAGACCTGACCACTGACCTTGACCTTTCGACGCATGTGAGCTGAAAATCACGATGGAGATCATCATCTAGTGCCCCCTAGGTTGCAAATCCTTGTACAAGTTTACAATGAATTAATATGCCAAAGAGGTACCAAAAGATATTGAGCGGACAGCACATAGTCTACAGACTGACCACTTGCCTTAGACCATGTGACCTGAAAATCCAAAGTATCATCTACTCTCTAAGGGCAACCCCTGTACCAAGTTTGGTTGATATCAAGCAAAGTGGTCAAAAAGATATTGAGCGGACAACACATAGTCTACAGGACCGACAGTCTACACAGACCTCTTGACCTTGCCTTAGACCATGTAACCTGAAAATCAATAGGGATCATCTACTCTCTAAGGGCAACCCCTGTACCAAGTTTGGTTGATATCAAGCAAAGGGGTCAAAAGAATTTGAGCGGACAAACACATGGTCTACAGACCGATAGTCTACACACTTGACCTCTTGACCTTTGACCATGTGACCTGAAAATCAATAGGTCTCTCTACTCTCTAAGGGCAACCCCTGTACAAGTTTGGTTGATATGAAGCAAGGGGTCAAAAGATATTGGAGCGGACAACATATGGGTCTACAGGACGACCGACCTACGACCGACAGTGCAAAGACAATATGCCCCCCTTTTCAAAGGGGGGCATAAAAAGTATACTCTGATAATTGTTTTATTTTTTCTTAAAGGCATAGTTAAATGTACTAAATCCGTGCTTGAGTACTCCGTTTGTTAAATATCGCGTTCGATCGCCTTGATGACTATTTTCTTTAGTTTCGAGCATAAACAACACGTGCTTAACTTAGTAATCGATTAGAATTTCTTGCATTCATTGACAGTATTTCTGGTTCCATGTAATGAAACAGAAAAAAACCATAGGATTTTGGAATAAAATTTTGATTGAGAGATGCCTTGCATGATTGAAAATGATCGTTTGCGTGCTATTCGGATACAGGAAGCTTGGATGTCTCTAAGCAATGTGGCAAGGCATTCTGGGGTTCAAATTAACCTAGTAAAAGCTTTTACGGAGACAATATCAGCACCTGGTAACCTTCAGGACCGGGCACCGTGTTGTTGGGTTAGCGTGGTATAGGAATCATCGTCATTTCAATAAAAGACATTGGGCGGATTGATTGTTGTTTAACGTCCCACTCAAGACCGTTTGCTCGGCGCTTATGCCTTTGTCACTCCTGCGGTGACACGGGCCTCGGCTTTTTGCAGTCTCATTCAATCCCATCCCATTTAGTCGCCTGTACTACAAGAAAGAGGTACTGGGGACCTATTCTAATCCGGATCCCCAAGGGGTGATATTGGGTGGGAAGTTTTGTTTACATCTCGACAGCAGTGACGGCCGTGTTTGAGCCTACCGCCGTGCTGGAGAACGTTATATTGACGCCTGCGGCATTCTGTACCGCCAATTTGACGAAGGAAGCGTTATGGTCTGGAATAGAATTACAACACATGGTAGAACCCATTTGGTTATAGTGGAGGGTAATTTCACCGGTATATATACGCTAACGTGACAATATTGTACGTCAACACGCCACTCCAGGGGTCAGGATGGGGCCACAATAGGGGACCAAATTTCAACATACGTTCATGTTGGAAAACATATTTAAAATTCTTCTCAACAAGAACAGACAGTGAACAGTTTGTCAAATTACCATGAAAGCATTTAATATATTGTGTAGATACAAAAAGGCGAAGTTAACATTGTGTCAAACGTAATCATATACAAAATCGAGTGTAGGGCAACACGGACCTCCGACAAAAGCGATGGTAGGATCAGGTGCCATGGAGGAGTAAGCATCCTCTGCTGACCGGTCACACCCGCCGTGAGCCCTTAGTCGCAATAAAGTAAACGGGATTACCCGTAGTCAAATCTAGTAGGAAAATGACAGTCTAACAAAGGGTAGATCCATGTATTCAAATGGTGGGTCAGGATGGGGCCACATTTAACATAGGTTTATATAGGGAAATATCGTGAAAATCTTCTTAAGAACAATACGTGCAGCCAAATCAACAAGGAAATATTATAGTATAGTGTAGATTTAAATTTGTTCAAATGGTGGCCCCTGGGATCAGGATGAGGCCACGAAAGGGGACCAAATTTAACATATGTGTATATATTTCAAGACATCTTCTCAAGAACAGTCAAGTTATTGTACATTTTGTCACATTAACATGAAAGCATTCAGGTTACCCCCCCCCCTCTTGAGGGGGGGGGGGGCACAATACGGAGATAAAGCTGAGGGTTGTTACTGCTCTTACGCAGGATGGTCTAATATGTCGTGAACTATTGAGATCTCCACCATCAAACCACATATATTTTCTTGATCCTTTTGTTGAGACAAGTTCATTGTCACATACATGTATGTGGAGGGTTTTGGGGTCATGTCTGCACGATGTGGCCAACCTCTTGTATACCTTTGAAGCCTGTAATTATTCAAAATTTATACTTTCAGAAATGCAACAAAATTAAAGAAGCATTCATGAAAATTTCATTTACTGATGTATTCTGTAAAACATGCGCAGTAGGTAGTGTTTTAGGTAAGCTTGCAGCTCGTGAAAAAATGCAGTAATTTACATGCTTCCTTGATCATAACAGACAGTAGTAGTAAAATATCATCTTACTTCCTTTTCAACAAATGCCATGGCAGTTTCTTAGCTCTGCTGGACCGAAGTATTCTTATTCTATAATTGTACAGAAAACAATGAGTTATTGCTTTCGGAATAAAAAGGAGTCTGTAATACCCGTACATCATAAACTTTGTCACATGAAGGTTATCATTTGTCAATAATAACTAATTTCAACGAAATTGTAACACAATTAATTTACTACAAAGGTTCAACAGATTCCCAGAATGTTTTTACATTAGACGTGGC
Source organism: Ostrea lurida (assembly GCA_903981925.1). NCBI lineage: Eukaryota > Metazoa > Mollusca > Bivalvia > Ostreida > Ostreidae > Ostrea > Ostrea lurida. The sequence continues at coordinate 16,658 of CAJDSM010018580.1, forward strand.
ATAATGATTTCGCATGCGGTCTGTATGATGAATCTATTGCAAAAAATCCCTACAATGTGGGAATTTTTTTCTTGAATAAATAGTAACTCGCCGTGAAATAAATCAAATCCTATGTGAATTGGAATACGACAATCTCTGTCATACTGTTAATCAATCCTAAGTTCCACATTACAATACTACAGTAAATATCGTATCCCCCTCCCCGGTCAATTACATTGGCAAGTTTGCAATTGGTCTGAATCTGAAACTCCTGTACATATTCATTCAGAGGTGCCCTCTACTGAGTTCTTTGCCAAGAAATGTGATTCATATTTCCTTCTTGCCAATTCATTCATAAGATGATAACTTTTCGATTGGAAAAGACAGCCAAGATTTAAATAAATTTTAAGCACTCTCATCCCTCTAGAGTCGTGTTAATATCCGACAGAAACCTAATTTATTTTGACAAATAATTCTGTGGGCTGTCCCCTTTTTTCACATTATCTACACTCCTCCGCAGTAACTAATGAAAGCCGTGGACAGTGACAAAAATTTGAACTTCTGGAAAATGAAACATCCCGCCAATAAATCCCCTTTAGTGAATTATTCGTCATACAGACGGAACGACTAGGTGTGTTTGATGTGTTTTCCAAGGGCACGTCTATTGTTTTCACAATTCTGTAAACAACTTTGCGGTTTCATCACCATGTTAATTAAAAATCATTCAATCGTTAGATTTTATTTCACCGAATTTCCTGACCCCGACACGTAGGTGATATACAACAAATTGGTGAATAATTCTAAAAAGCAAGGACATGTTTTTGTTTTACTTTGAAATCCCTCTGATAACAGAATTCCCAGATGTATAAAACAGAATTCAGTCTTATACATATTACCATCGTCAGTTGCTTTCAAATGAATTGCAACCACTCATTATGTGATTAAACTGATGGACTGTTCTTTTTCTTTGCAACTAGTATGCCCCGAAAAGGAGTCGATACATCATGAGTACGCCACTCTTGACAGCACTACAGGAGTTCATGTACAAGTGCTATTTTAAATAGCATAAATAATAACACTAAATGTAAATTAAATTTACATTCGCTGATCCGCTCATTGCTCCTCTGCGAGCGACAAGGGAAATTTCATGTTTATTAT
>CAJDSM010018581.1:147-23674 GCA_903981925.1 Ostrea lurida
ATTACGATTACCCCATCTCTGGTCCTCGAAGACATAATCCAAGTTGAACTTCTTCTTGCCCCTGGCAGGATTTTCACATGCAATTCCAGGGGTGGTCAATGTAACAGGAAGGAAGAAAATGCAGTAGACCAGACTGGAAATCGAACCCACGTCCCTGAATCCCTTACGTCAGGTGTTCTATCAATTGAGCTATGTTGCCACCGGCGATCGAACTTAGCTGACGGGCTACACTTAATATAGACATATATTAGTACGAAGTCATGATGTTTAGACAGTCTAAACTCTCCTCGTCAGTTAAGGAAAAGTAGTGTGTAGTTCGTACAAGTTGCATGCAAAAATTGATGCATATAAGTCTCTTAGTTAGCATGCACCATTAGTTAAACATGGTTCACAACCTACAAATAAAATTAGTGTTGGCCAACTCGTCGGTTCGATCACAGCGACATTCGTATTCAAATGACTGACTACTTTCGAAACAATGGATGAAAATTATACATGTCACATTCATTTATAGATCATAAAATACATAAAGCTGAGTAGTGAGCTCAGTAGTTTAGACACTTTGGCAACTTTTCTATGATACTTGCAGTTGAGTCGTTGTTCTCAATTCATCAGGAGAGTTTTCGATTAATTGTTTCCCACAATAGCTTATTTTTTTCGTACTAAAATTGCATTTTTTTTGACGATAAAATAACTCTTCTTATCACCAGAACAACTCATTTCGCAACTATCTACGGTCGTGATATGAAAGAAACCTGTTAGGATCTACACAATTATCATAATCATATGTTGACTTTATTATGTTCTCATACCCTTTCCTTAGACATTATCTTCCAAGTACTAGATTGCGACGACGCGGGTACCCGTTTACTTTGTTCTGAGTTAGGCTACGCAGGGTGTGACTGGGTCAGAAGAGATATGCTTACTCCTCTAATGGCAGCTGCACCTGCTCGCTTATGTCGAAAGGTCCATGTTGTCCTACACTGAATTTGTATGTGTGTTTTGTACTATGATTACGTTTCGATAATTTGTTTACTTAGCCATTTTATGTTTAACACATCCTCTATTTTTCATCCACATCAAATTTCTCTGGTGTAGCATTTCATCTTAATTAACACAAAAAATTTGAGAAGATTTGGCGGGACACTCTTGAAATACGGATGACGATATTTTGAATGGGCAGGGGAAAAATCTTGAAAACCACTCACTTTACCTCCACACCTGGCTGTTTACCCCAAATTATCAAACCCAACCACTGCGAAATTGCGTTAACCAAGATAAATACCGATGATGTTTGATAAATGTTGTTGATGAAGAATACTACAATTGAATTGTTTTGAACATATTTCATTGCCCCCCCCCCCCAAAAAAAAAACTGACAAAAGGATTGGGTACAAGTTCCAAAATTTAGATAATATTCTCCTTTAAGTAATATACAAACATATGAGCCATACATTTACAAGTTACATATTGAATTTATAAGTAAGTGTGTAACAAGAGAGATTAATGATAGTACAATATTGCCATGTGTAATCTATAGCAAAAAATATGATGGTGTTGTCCCTGAGCTCTCTATGGAGAAATTGTGCCAACGAATGTATATGTACATAATTCAAAGTAATGAAAGTACTGCACGTCTAGCTGCTGCTTGGATTATCTCCCGGAACATATACATTCACATAGAACAATTAACCCAACACTGGTTCTAGAACAGCTCCTACTTATTTGTTTTTTAAAAACCCCACTTTGCATCAGACATTAAGAATCAGGAACGTCTAGCTGAAGAGAGAGTTGATTCCTTAGGGTTTTTTTTTATAGTGGCACTTTTAAATCAGGGGGTACGCAATCTACAGAGTTGTAGAAATTTTACTCCACCATCTGTATGAAAAGTGTTTATGTTAATGAAATAGAAAGACAATTTAGATTATTAAACGATAAATATCTGTTAAATTAACAAATTTGGAGTTGTTTAAGTAAGTGCTGTTTTGCAAGTACAAAATATTCTGATTTTGCATTCTTGATACGTAAATGTTTTACATAACATTCATCTAAATAAAACGATGTTTGTTGAGTAATAAATGTTTTAAAAAATCCCAATTATGGAATTCGAAATTACTCTCCATTCAGGATATGAGAAATAAATAGCCACAAAAAGATTAATTTAGAATGAAAAGAATATGTATAGGGATGATCTGCCGTAAATGTATATAAGTAAGTGTGTACCAAGACATAAAATCATCATAATATATATCATTTACATTTGATATTAGCATTGAGCAAAAATAGAATCATATATTAAAACGACCAGTGTCACTCTAATTGGAGGATGAAAACTATAGAAGGGTTATAAGAAATTAAACAGTCACTAAAGGAAAAAAATGATTTCTCGTGTAAAACATGTACATGTACCTATACGTTGTCGCACGGTTCCGCTGGTCTGACCACAGGTAAGCTTTTAAATCCCTGTGCAGAATTTCTTGAGTCGGCACAGGTTCCTTGCAATTAGAAGGCGATGATTGATATAACGATAAAGGAATTGGGATTAATCAAGCCATCTGTTTTAATAGTTACTTTAAGTTTAGCCTATTTACTCATACGCATTAAAATACACTTTAAGTTTACAACAACAAATAAATGATCACCTTCAATTTCAGAAAAGGTCCATAATTTAAAGCTCTTCAGTGAATTGACACAATAATAGATCTCAAAACAAAATTATTCTGGTGTAACCGGGTCAAAGAGGGATGGCCAAATAACGAACAGTGATCAATCTCGTAAGTCCTAAATAGAATACAAAAACAGAAGATTGGGCATCACGGACCCTCTGGACACACCAGAGGTGTTCGATCAGGTGCCTTAGGAGGGGTAGCATTCCCCTGTTGACCGGTCACACACCGCCATGAGCCCATAGTCTTGTATCAGGTAAAACGGAACAGCCTAAGTCAAAATCAGTGTGAACAACGGCTTACTATTGCTATTGAAACACCATCAGACAGCACCCGACTCAATGTAGGTCAATATTTGGTTAGCTTAACAGGTCGTTATAACGTTTGAATTATTTATTCATGAGTTAGGTGATAAACCCTGATTTTTCAACTGGAATTTTTTCCTCACATTTTAGAACATACAGTGAAAATAATTCTTGAAGCTGATAGAAAGCAAATCACGTGACTTCCTAATCATTGGAGCGAGCTCGCTCGCTATTAGTGCATCCAAAAGTTTTTGTTATAAATATAATATATTTACATGAAAGCTTCCCAACTCAAGAATTTTACCCAGTAATACAGGATTTTGTCATGAGAAAAAGCACGTGATTATCCTACAGCATATTATTAAATAGTGTGTAAAAGGAATTTACAAGTTTCTCTTCTTTAAAAAAAAAATCTTCAAACATGCAAATAGTTCATTATAAGTCTTATTACAAGAGCTGTAGTTGATGTGTAGGCCTAATGGATATATATTTGCATATTTAGCCTTCAACCTGAGACTTATTTGATTTCGACAAGCTATAATTGAAGGTATATTTCAACTACATGTACTCAAGTTCAACAAAGGGGGCCATTAAGTAAACGTTTTATCTTCATACATATGGAGCCGCGGCGATGGCTCAGTCGGTAGAGCGTTCGCCTCGCATGCGGAAGGTTGGGTGTTCGAATCCGGCCGCGACAGACCTAAGTCGTTAACACAGGTAGTGACAGTTCCACTACCAAACGCTCGGCAACAGGTGTGAATGTCCCGGGTCCTCGGAGATGACCTTAAAAACGGATGTCCCGTGTCGCAGCAGGTGTGGCACGCTAAAGAACCCTTACTGCTCAATGGCCGTAAGCGTCGAGTATAGGTCAAAATTTGCAGACTTTCACCGGTAATGGTGACGTCTCCATATGAGTGAAAAATTCTCGAGAGGGACGATAAACAATATACAAACAAACAAACAAACAAATCATACATATTGTACATGTACCTAACAATATGAATGCACTAATCTAAAATCTAATGAATGTGACGAATGTAGATGGGGTTACGACGGATGCACCCCATTTTGAATAAATGAAAAGGCAACGATAACAAATAGTGATCAATCTCGTAAGTCCCAAACGAGAGTTGGGCAAATACGGACTCCTGGATACATAAGAGGTAGGACCAGGTCCTTAGGAGGAGTGACCATCCACTGTCGACCGGTCACAACCGCCGTGAGACCATTGTCTTAGTTGAATATATCCTTTTTATACCGTTGAAACAAAAGCACACACACCATTTTCAGCTTCGTAAAAATTACTAGTGATAATATAAATCATCCTACTAAAAAATAGGATAATATATCGATAATATATCCCATTCATTTAAATAAAGACTCTTTAGATTTAATCATCCTATATAATAGCCCATTGGAAAACTTATCCCATATAAGTATCATTTTATTGGAGAATTTATCCTAAGGCATTTTTTCTTCCATTGGATAATGAAAGGATTTTGATAGGATAAAAAATCTCCCCCATTCTCGTACAGGATTTTCGTCTTTAGGAGCTTACACATGTATCTTTCTTATTGTACAAGTTGTATTAACTTTAGCTTTGAACTAGAAGATACTGCAAAACAATCCCACCAAATACAGTTAATTTGTTTTCTGTATCTTCGTTAAAAATGGTAGCAAAAAGTCTGGATTTGTCGTGTTCGAAGTTAAATGTTATACTGTTTGTGTTATATACTAATGAACGTTGCGTTTAAAGCAGATTCTTTTCAAATTACAACTTCATTCTAAACAGGTATCTGAATTGTAATCAATAAATAGATATTAAAAGGAAAAAATAATATCTATATGATTATATAGAATTTTTTTTTCTTTTTCCTATTTTTTTCTATTTATGGATTAAAATTCAGATACATGTGATTAAACAGTCTCTAGTGTTCCTACATGTATATATGTAACATCTCATTTTGTTTTAAATTATTCAATATTGTTTAATCAAATTTCTAGTGTCTGCAAATTAAAAGTTGCAGTTCAAAATAATGAACATGATCCCGGGGCCCTGGGGCATCAAATGAAGAAAACCACGAAAAACGTGACGTATTATTCTGTCTTTTACAGAAAGCTATGTACAATGTAATACAGTATGACACAGTACTAATTATAATGTCATTAACAGAGGTGACAACTCTTTTTGTAACAAAAGCATTAACTCCAGTGTCACGGTATTCTTGTACTTATAAATACTTAGTATATATTGTTTTTATCACATTGACGTAGGATGGAGCGCTTATAAATAGTATTCCAATCATGTATTTTATAAATAATTATATTTTTTTAACTTACTGTTACACACGAGATCATGCATACATGTATCAATCCTTATTTTGAGGATGTACATCTGTTGATTGTATGAAATTGGCCAGTTGATATGATAAAAACCATGGTAACAATTATGTACATGTACGTATTTACTATAGCAGTAGATTAATTTTTGTAACTATCTTTGGTAGACAGAACATAACAGTGACACAACTGGCTGATTTTTATAATTAACCTATATGCTCTCAATGTACACATTTTCAACTGTTTCACAAAGAGAGTGAGATGAGCCATGCAAATGAAACAAGATTCAACATTTGATCAATATAGAATTTGCAGAATTCTTTCGCAAGGCAAAAAAATTAAGATCACACTTTCCCACACTTGCTGCATAGAAATTGTACTTTAAATCACAATTCCACGCACTTCTTGTAAACCCAAATAAAATGCCAAATCAGAACATGCATACATGTAATATGTACAGACACTGAGTTATTTTTCAAACGAATCACTTCGTCGCCATGCAAAGGATACAGTGACGTTTTTCGGAATTCTCAGTCTGTTTGAAGGACTCTAGAGCTCGACTAAGTTCAAGAAGTTGCTGTTTTATGCCCTAACTGTTTATGCCCTGAATGTTAAGTCAACGAAGGTTGCGTTTGGTATTGCCTAAACCTGTTTATGCCCTTGAAATCGTTAAATTACCCTAACTCGTTATGCGCCTAAACACTGTACATACCCTAACTGTTAATGGCCCTTGACTGTCTTATGTCCTAAGACTGTATGCCCTGGACTGTTTCATTGCCCTGAGCTGTTTAAGCCCTAACTGTTTATGTCCTGATCTTAGTTAATCGCCACTGACTGTTCTATGCACCTAACTGGTATGCCCTGACTGTTATCGCCCTGATGTATTATGCCCTAACTGTATAATCCCTGCACTGTTTATGCCCTAAACTGTTTATTGCCCTAGAACTGTTTATGCCGCTGACCTGTTTATGCCCTGACTGTTTATGCCCTAAACTGTCATGATGTCCTTAACTGTATGCCCTTCTGACTGTTCATGCCCTAACTGTTTATGCCCCTTACATGTTGTTATAGCCTGACTGTTTATGCCCTAACTGTTATGCCCTACTTGTTTATGCCCCTGACTGTTTATGCCCTAACTGTTAACTGCGCGCTGACTGTTTATGCCCTACTTGTATGCGGCCTGACTCGTTTATCCCTAACCTGTACTGCCCGGACTGTTTATGCCCTGACTGTTTAGCCACCTAACTGTATGCCCTGACTGTTTATGGCCCTGGACTGTTTAATGCCCGACATGTTTATGCCCTAACTGTGTTGCCCTAACATCTGTCAGCCTACTACACTTGGTTTCTATGCCCCTAAACTGTATGCCCTTAGACCTGTTTAATGCCCTAACTGTAGCCCCTGATGTTTATGCCCTGACTGTCTTATGTCGCCTAACTGTTTTATGCCCCTAATGTTTTATGCCCTGACTGTTAATACCCTAACTGTTTAGCCGCTAACTGTTGCCCGTTAAACTGTTAATTGCCCTAACTAGTCTTAGCATTCCGTAACTGTCTTATGCCCTAACTGTTATATACCCCTAACTGTCTAAATGCAACTGAACTGCTGGTTTATGTCCTAATTGTATGCCTGATCTGTTTATGCCCTGAACGTATTAACGCCACGATAACTGTTAATGGCCCTGCACTCGTTTAATACCCTAAAACTGTTAGATGCCCTGAGCTGATTTCATGCCCTGACTGTTAATGCCACCTAACTATGTATGCCCTGGTTTATGCCCTGGACTGTTATGCCCTAACTGTTTCATTGCCCTGAACTGTATCTGCCCTGCAACTGATTATATGCCAACTGTATGCCCCTGGACTGTTATGCCCTTAACTGTTATGCCCTTAAACTGTTATTGCCCTGACTGTTTATTTGCCCTGACTGTTTTCATCCCTAACTGTTTAATGCCCTAACTGATGCCGTTGACCTGTTTATTGCCCCTACTGTATTCCCTGACCTGTTTATGCCCTAACTGTTTATGCCCTAACTGTTATGCCCTGAACTGTTATGCCATGACTCGTTCTAGCCCAAACATGTATTTTGCCCTTAACCTGTTTTATGCCCTGACTGTTACATACCCTAAACTGTTTATGCCCTAAACTGTATAGGCCCATAACTGATAACTCACCCTAACTGTTTATGCCCTAACTCTTAATACCCATAATGATTAATGCCCGACTGTTATATGTCCTAATTGTTATGCCCTGACTGTTTAATCTGGACTGTTAAGCACCTACACTGTAATGCCCTGGACTGTTAATACCTAACTGTTAGCCCTAACTGTTTAGCGCCTGATTGTTAACTAACCCTAACTGTTATGCGGCCTAACTGTATCGCCCCTAACTGTGTGTTAATGCCCTAACGGTTGTATGCCGGCTAATCTTCGTTACCTGCCCTAACTGTAATCACCCATAAACGTCAATGCACTGACTAGTTCTATGTACCTAAATTGTAGCCTGTGATTTTATGCCCTGACTTGTTTAAGCCCTAACTCGTTAATGCCCTGACTGTTAATACCCTAAAACCTGTTACATGCCGCTGGACTGTTATGCGCCTTGACTGTTAATGCCCTAAGCATTATCTATCTATGTGGCGCCCTAGCGACGTTTATGCCCTGTGCATTGTTTATGCCCCTATTCAACTGTTTATGCCCTAACTGTCATGCCATCTGGACTGTTTATCGCCCTAACTGTATCCCTGACTGTTTATGCCCTAACATGTTTATGCCCTTACTGTTTATTGCCCTACCTGTATCCATGACGTTTATGCCCACTGACTGTTATGCCCTAAACGTGTTCTATAGCCCTGACTGTTATGCCTGACTGTTTTATGCCACTGACTGTTTTATGCCCTGACTGTTTATGTCCTAACTGTATGCCTGACTGTTATTATGGCCCTAACTGTATGCCATGACTTTAATGCCCTTAACTGTATTAGCCCTAACTGTTTATGCCCTTAAACCTGTCATGCCGCTGACTTGTTTATTGCGCCGACTGTTTATGCCCTAACTGTATCTGGCCCTGATGGTTTATGCCCCTAACTGTTATGGCCTAACTGTTATCGCCCTGACTGTTTATGCCCTAACTTGTTATATCCTAACTGTTTATGCCCTAAGTTATCTCCCTGACTGTTAATACGCCATAAACTGGTGGTATGCCCTAACATGTATGCCCAACTGTTTAATGCCCCCTAACTGTTTATGCCCTGACTGTTTATTGTCCTAATTGTATGCCGCTGACTGTTTATTGCCGTTGCACTGTGAAAGCCCTAACGTTAATGCCCTCGACTGTTAAACCCTAACCTGTTAAGTGCCCTTGCTGTTTTATCGCCCCTGACTGTTAATGCACCTAACTTATTTATGCCCTGACGTTTATATTGCCCTGGACTGTTTATGCCGCTAACTGTTTATGCCTCAAACTGCTATGCGCCTGACTGTTGATATTGCCTTAACTGTATTGCCCCTGATTTTAGCCCTACAACTGTTTACTGCCTAACTGTATTGCCCTTGACTGATTTATGCCCTGACGGTTTATGCCCTAACCTTGTTTTATGCCCTAGACTGTTAATTGCCCAGACATGTTTATGCCCCTAAACTGTATGCCCTGACTGTTTATGCCCTAAACTGTTTATGCCTATACTGTAGCCCTGACTGTCTTATGCCCCTGACTGCTTGACAGCCCTAACTTGCTTAATGCCCTGACTGTTAATACCCTAACTGTTAATGCCCTGACTTGTTTATGCCTGACTGTTAATTGCCCTAACTATTTATGCCTTGACTTTGTTTATGCCCTGCACTGTTTATGCCCTAACTGTTATGCCCGATAACTGTATGCCCTGACTGTTTATGCCGTACTTTATGCCCTGGGAGCGTTATTGCCCTAACTGTGTTATCGCCGCCCTAACTTGTATGCCCTGACTGTTTTTATGCCCTGACTGTTTATTTGCCCTAACTGTTATTATGCCCTACTGTCATCCCAGACTGTTTTATGCCCTAACTTATGCCCTGACTGTTTATGCCCTAACTGTTTATGCCCACTGCATGGCCCTGACTGTTTATGCCCATGACTGTTTATGCCCTAACTGTTTGATGCCTCTAACATGTTTTATGCCCTGACTGTTAATACCCTACTGTTTATGGCCCTAACCTGTATTGCCCTAACTGTTTATGCCGCTAACTGTTTATGCCCTAACTGTAATTACCCTGACTGTTAATGCCCCTAACTATTTATGCCCTGATTTTATGCCCTGAACTGTTTATGCCCTGACTGTTTAGCCCAACTGTTTATGCCCTAACTGTATGCCCCTGACTGTTTATGCCACTGATGTTTATGCCTAACTGTATTGACCCTGACTGTTATGCCCTAACTTGTTTATGGCCCTAACTGTATGCCGCGACTGTTTATCCCTAACTGTTTATGCCCTAATCTGTTTGCCCACTGATCTGTTAATTACCTAACTGTTTTATGCCCTAACTGTAATGCGCCTAACTGTTTAATGCCCTAACTGTTTATGCCTAACTGTTTATGCGCCTAACTGTTAATACCCAACTGTTAAGCCTCGACTAGTTTATGTCCTAACTGTCATTGCCCTGAACCTTGTTTATGCCCTGCTGTTAAGCCCTAACTGTTATGCCCTGACTGATTTAATACCCTTTAACTGTTTATGCCCTAACTGTTTTCATGCCCTAACTAGTTTATGCCCTGACTTTATTACCCTAACTGTTATTGCCCTCAACTGTATTGCCCGAACTGTCAATACTCTCTAACTGTTTATGCGCCTAACTGTTAATACCCCACACTGTTAATGCCCTGATGTTTATGTCCTAGACTGTATTGCCACCGATGTCTTATTGCCCTGACTGATTTAAGCCCTACTGTTCAATGCCCTGACCTGTTAATCCCTAAAACTGGCTTTTATGCCCTAACTGTATTGCCCTAACTAATGTTTTGCCTAACTGTTTCATTGCCCTAACTCAGTTATACCACTAACTGTTAATGCCCTGGAACTGGTTATGTCCTAACTGTATGCCCTGACTGTTTATTGCCCTGACTGTGTTAACGCGCCTAACGTGTTAACTGCCCTGACTGTTTTATGCCCCTGACTGTTCTTATTGCCCAACTATTACTGCCCTAACTGTTAATACCCTAAACTGTAATGCCCTTGACTGTATTATTGCCACTAACTGTATGCCCTGACTGTTATTGGCCCTAAGTGTTTATTGGCCCACTGTATCCCTGACTGTTTATGCCCTAACTGTTTATGCCCTGACTGTTTATGCCCTAACGTATGCCCTGACTGTTAATGCCCTGACTGTTTATGCCCTGACTGTTTAAGCCCAACTGGTTAATCCCGCACGTTAAGTACCCTAACTGTTATGCCCTTAACTGTATTGCCCTAACTGTATGCCCTAAACTGTTTTATGCCCTAACGTGTTTATGCCCATAATGTTAATACCCTAACTGTAATGCCCTGACTGTTTAGTCCTAAACTGTACTTGCCCTGACTGTTTTACTGCCCTGAGCTGTTTTAAGCGCCTAAACTGTTTAAGCCCTGACTGTTTATGCCCGACTGGTCTTATGCCCTAACATATTTATGCCCTAAACTATTTATCCCTACTGTTAAATACCCTAAGCTGTTAATGCTCTGACTGTTATATGCCCTAACTGTATAGCACCTGACTGCTTTAATGCCCTGACTGTTTATTGCCCTAACTGTATTGCCCTGACTGTTTATGCCCTAACTGTTATGGGCCCTATGTTTATTGCCCTAACTGTTATGCCATTACGTTTATCACCACTGACTGTTTATGCCCTAACTGATTATGCCCTGACTGGTTTATGCCCTGACTGTTTTATGCCTGGAACTGTTAATGCCCTAACTATTTTTATGCCTAACTGGTTTATGGCCCTAACATGCCAATCGCCAACTATTCCTTTATCTATGTTAGCAAATGTACCACTATTTCACCACCTGATCAACCTGCTTATTGGGTGTCGGATGTCTCTCAAGTTGATTCGATACGCAAGGGACCATGCCATAGCGATGAAGACTTTTTAAAGCGACGGTCCAACTACTAACCAAAAAAGTTTGAGTTGCAGGGTTATAACGAATCGTCGTTCTAAGCATCACTTTCGCAAATTCTCACGGTCGCTATATTGACCTTGTGCGATTACAAATTATCACGCAAGGTTCATATGTTGAACTGAATTTTGTTTTATACCCTTTGTTAGACTGTTCATTTCCGTCACTAGATTTGACCGCGGGTAACCCCGTTTTACCTATGTTTTTCGACACGGCTCAGCGGCGGTGCTGACCGGTCAGCAGAGGATGCTTACTTCCTCCATGGGCAGCCTTGTCCTACCTTCGCTTCTGTCCGGAGGCTCCGCTTTGCCCTACACTCGATTTTGTATTATGTTTTTGGATATGAATACGCGTTTATCACGCATGTTACCTTCGCCTAATTTGTGTGTATATAACGCCAACTGTTTTGTTCATTGATAATAAATGACATATTCACTTAACCTTTGTTAGTATTTTATCGCACAGGTCAATGTTTTCCAGCGCAAAATTGCGGAATATAAAACATCTTTGGTGTATTTTGAACATCTCTGGGCAAGGTTATCATCAGCATGAGTTGAGAAAGATTGATACGCTTTAAATTCTCGTTCTTTAACCCCATTGTATCACAGTAAGCACGCAAATGAGATTTGAAAACTTAACCGTGTAAACATGAGAACCTAAGAAAGATCATCGACCTTATATTGACGCTAAAAGTTCACGCAAGATTAGCTAAATAATACATGTTTCGTGATATGTTGCTTACCTCAACATACCGGTACATTTGAAGAATTGGCAAATTAAGACATTTGTTCATGTACCATTGGAGCTCCTGTATGTGGATGACCTTATGACCTTCACTGTTTTTTTTGACGAGTATGCTACCAAGTTGAATGGCTAGACCGGCAGAGAAAACAAAAGATTCAGAGTCAACATGAAAAAATGAATGCCTAGTACTAAATGGAACGGAACTTAAGCTCTACCATTGCGCAGATTGTCGGTTTGAGGTGGGGTTGAATTCAATCGTATCCACAATATACCACATGGACACATAAGAAGTACAGTACATCATTGACAAGTGTCCCAAACTACATGCACATCTACCCTCGATGTCACGAGGCTCGTCGTACTGATGACAGGCTAGCTAGTTAACCAAGTCAACATAAAGGTGCAGCTTTGCATCATTCAATATCAATCCACAGTGCTGAAGAACACTGAATGCTGATGCTATGTAACCTGGGGCAAGTTCAAAAAGCTATTACCATCCTGATATTAAAACATGTCAATAATGACCCGTGGTACAGTGGGTTTTATTTTTGCATACATCCGGTCAGTCTTGGTCCATTTTAGCAAATATTGGGCTCCAAAAGGCATGACCTGTTATGGAGATCCGAAATGTAGAACATGCCACACCGTGTATTGGCGACGTCTGGTACCTAGAGATCCCAGATGTCGAGGCATGATCAGGAGAGCATGGTTGGAATGGGTATCTAATGACCTTAGAGCCTTCGCCAACCCACGAAATGTCTGGAGAGTGGGGTAGAGCATAACCAACTGTAAAAAAAATGTTTAACCAAGCAATGGCTGCGGCATAAAAATTTAAACTGGATCGAGATCTCCTTTCTGGAATTGGACTTCCGTAAATTGTGTCTCAAAATGTTTTACTGATGAACAAAGGAAAATATCGAACAGTTATCAATCTCCGAAATCCTACCGCCGATGCAAAATTAAGAAAAGAGCAAAACACGAACTTAAGATATACCAGAAGTGGGATCAGGTAAGCATCCCTTGCTGACTAGTCGCGACCGCCGGACTACGGAGTAATCCGTAGTCAAAACCTGTGTATAAANTAAGCATCCCTTGCTGACCAGTCGCGACCGCCGGACTACGGGGTAATCCGTAGTCAAAACCTGTGTATAAAGAACGGTTTAACAATTGGAATTAAACATTTAAGACAACATTCCATTCAGTGACAGTTTGTATACTTTGTACTTTATATACATTATTGAACACGGCAAACTAAAAACTCAACTTTAAGACAAACATAATGAGTTTCTCCATCGTCAACTTCCCACTTTTAAGTAGCAACATTCCATTATCACCTGCATATGGTGTTTATATCTCTCAGCTGATGTGATATACAAGAGCTTGTTTTTTTTATGAACTTTTTAATCGAGGCAGGCTACTGACAATTTGATGTTACATGTACAGGGGTTTCGACAGTCTTGTTCAAAGTCAGAATTTCGCAAATTTAAGGTCGTTTTCCAATGCAAACTGTCATTGAGTAAAATACCGTCTAACGTCTTTCATACCAATTGATAAGCCATTCTGTATTCACTTATTTTGACTACGAACATATGTTACGAAAGTTTACCTGATCAAGATATGAAGCTCATGGCGGGCGAGACCAGCCGACAGATGTTCACTCCTCTGCACCTGATCCCACATCTGGTATATATACAGGGTCCGTATTTGTCCATCTATCAGTTTGTATTCCATATAGAATTTGTGAGATTGATCTGTTCGTTATCTTCGTCTTTTTATTTCTAAATGAGACCCATTTAACGACCATAGAATATGCGAAATGCTGACTTTAAGACACTGGTGAAACCCATGTAACATCATTGTATATCAGTAGCTTGCTTTCATTTAAAAATTGATCATACCCAGAACATACTTTTGCGAATTGAATTGGTTGAGAGAAAAAAAACCATATACAGGTGACAATGGAATTATGCTGTGGGAAGTTGACGATGAACAACCTGATCATCCTGTTTGCCTTGCTATTGACATCAATGTTCAATAAATATCCTAAAATAAAGTGCATATGGATTGATTATTTGTTGTTTTTCGTCCCGTCGATAATATTTCACTCATATTGAGACGTCACCATTGCCGGTGAAGGGCTGCAGACATATATATGCTTAACACTCATGGCTTTTAGCAGTGAGGGTTCATTTGCGTGTCACACATGCTGCGACACGGGACCTCCGTTTTTAAGGTCATATCCGAAAGACCCGTGATTCTCACTTCTAAATGCCGAGCTCTTGGCGAAGGAGCAATCATTACCTATTTTCACGTCTTAGAATAGACGTGGCAGGGTGTCGATCACGGGGCTCGAACGAACGACCTCCCGGTCACGAGCTCTACCACTGANAATAGAAGTGGCAGGGTGTCGAGCACGGGGCTCGAACGAACAACCTCCCGGTCACGAGCTCTACCACTGAGCCTTTTATTTCAGGTTCACTGGGATATGTGAATGAAGACGAGTATTGTAAATGCATAAAACGTCGTCGCTATACTTAGATGTTGAGATGAAGGCCACAGCAAGAAAATTTTTTCTTCTCATGTAGAAGCTGTAAAATANAACGAGTATTGTAAATACATAAACGTCGTCGCTATACTTAGATGTTGAGACGAAGGCCACAGCAAGAAAGTTTTTTCTTCTCATGTAGAAGCTGTAAAATAAATTCCACTTCACAAAAATACAAAACCAGATCAGCTATTAAAGCACGGTTTTTGCCCATTAATCCCAGTAGACTGTTGAAAGATCTAAATCATAAAAGACTACGTACATTTTGTCAATGAGGAACTACAGCATCTTGTTAATATCAACTTCAGATATTACTTGTGCATAGAATCTGAGTGGTATTTTACAAAGTAATCCTTCGATGACTGAGCACAAGATCTGAAATATTTCGCATTTTTTGTTGTTGCATGAAAACAAACATCAACAAAGTCGATCAGCATCTCCAGAGAAATGTTTCATTTAAAACAGACTCAAATGTTTTTCCTTTTATTAAAACAGATTTAAACACAGAGAGCACGGGAACAATGTCTATAACAGGATTCTGTGTAAATTTGGTAGGCTTGTGATGGGGGAACAGAAAATACTAGAATCACATCACAGAATTTTATTTACAAAAACTCCTTGTTGATATATCAAAAGCCGTTATTAATTAATTAAGTCTGGATTGCAAATAAAAAATATGTGTACTGACATCACCGATTTCACGATTTTTTTTTGGGGGGGGGGTGTATTTAGTAAAACTATACATTTAACATTATATATTTTGACATGTCATAGTTTTCCCTTATTACATAAAAGTTAAAAATCATCACCATATTTCAAAGTAAGATTCAATTGGGATAACATTATACATTTGGGATAACATCTTTATACATTTACTCCATATATAAGTTAAACAATATGCACAATTTCGTTTTCTCCACAACCGAAGATCTAATAACTAAATTTGTACATTTCAAGTTCACTTTAAGCCATATTTATATTTTACAATTCTACAAGTCCCCTTTAATATATTTTAAATACCTTTAGTCATTTAATGATAGGATTCATACTACTGTTCCCTGTAAGATCACAATAGGTTGGTTAAATATTCAGATATATGTTTCACTTTAATTAATTTGAACATATGATTAATCTATCATAAAATGGAATGTGTGAAAAGAAAAAAGCATTACATTTTATGCATATATTAGTATAGATGTATTTTTGGCGTTTTGTAAATTAATTTTATAACCTTTGTGTTATTAGAAAAGACATAAAATGTGATGCTAAAATTTATAGTATAGAAGTTACTTATATAAATTGTTTTGAATCTTTGACCGTTGGTTTTGAACTCTTTAAATACACTAGAAAAACTTGCTAATGCACGACTTCACTTTTTTTCTGGATTCTTCTTCCATTTCAATTGAATTCATTAATCACTATTAATTAAACTAAATCTAATTACATATTACTAATATGAATTGCACTGCTATCTTCCTTTAAGTTATCTCTTTTCTAAGAAAATCCAAAAATACTGAATATGACTCTTGAATGTTTCGAAATATCACTCGCCTGTTCTAACTGGATTAACATTCGAATAGTACTTTCAATTTTTTTTCTTTTTCACATGATTAACTTCAGCACAGTTTTGTTTGTGCATGCTTAATGACAGCAGAGAGCTCTTCACAGTTATATCTGTATAGAATTTCCTTCACACTGGCTACAAAACAACACTCTTCTTCTGCTATTTGATAAAATGTTGATTTTATGTGAGTACATTTTCTTTTTAACGTGTTCAACTTCAACGGACATGAAGTTTCATAAGCAATGCTCTAATCTTAATCCTGGTTTGGATGAATTATCCCCAAGCAGAAATTGAACTTCATAATACTGTATTTAAATATCTAAAAGAGGTGCATTAGCAGCTTTCCTAGAGTTCATAATATGGGCAAATTTAACCTCTTAGAAAGTATTCTAATAAAATGATGGAACATAGATTTGTGCACCAAAAGTTTCACCATTTACATGTAAAAAGTGAGCAAAAACCAAATCTGTCGAGATATGAATGAGACCCTACAAAATGTCCAAGATAAACATTTGTACATGTAATATGGTGGGGGCGAAGATAAACAGGACACTATCACAGTGAAAACGCTTAAAATGTGGGAATACCATTCTAATTCATGACATTATTACTAAAAGTGATTCATATAAATATATAAAATATACATTTCCTACACATATACAGTTCTTCTGCTGATTTTTCTGTCTACAAACCTTTTCTGATGATCAAATCTCATCACACATACATGTATATATACATGTATATACATATCTATATCTACATTGAAAAATAACAAGCAAAACATTGATATATCATTAAAAAACAACAATTATGTAATGAAAAAAGTAGCACTTGTTTCATATCAACAACAGAAAAAAATATCTGCCACGGCTCTCTTAACACTGATAAAAATAACTTTAATGATCATTTTCAAAAAGCATTCTATATTCTAAATATGCGAATCCCATCCATGTAGGAAAAGAGAAAGTCATGAAATTCCTTAAAAATATGTAAATAAATATTGCCTCTGCATTCTTTCTGTTGTTTTGTGTTTATCACCTTCAGAATGCGTACTTCTTCGTCCTATAAAAGCATGTGTATGTACTTTTCCTCCTTACATAATCACATCTTATAGGGCTGATGGTAGCATTTTTTGTTTTATGATACAACAAAAGCAATCATTACAATACACATATGCTGACAATTTAAAATTCATTACCCATAGGGTAAAAAAGCATAGCTTTATTAACTGCATGTACATTTCCATAAAAAAAAAAAGAAAAAAAGAATTCACCAATAATCCAGCAATAATATCAACAAGAGAGAATACCCATTCTGGCTCAATATTACTGTATACTGTAAATCTTTACCCAAGTCTACTTTTGCCCAATTTGCTCTCATAAAAAAAAGGAAAGAAAAAAAGAAAAAAGAGGAATTAATAGTTTGGAGTGAATTCAAGCTGGATAAAATCACCTGGGTAAAAATTTCTCAGTATACAGTATTCTCTGAAGAGGAGTCAAGCTTGCAACATCCGCACAGATTCAAAATCATGGTTTTTCTACACTTCAGATAAGTTTTGCATTCTCTATGCAGTTTTGTAAGCCAACAATGGGACCCCAATATTGCACAGTAAATCACAGAAAAAAACTGAAACAAAAAAGTTGCCATTATGCTGCAGTGAATTAATGCACAGACCATTATTCTTTCAATGATAACAGTTTTGAGAATACTGAAAAAAGTAATACTTTACGTCAAAATATCAATCAAACACCTAGTGACCTAATTGAAGACTAGAAAATGATATTTTTCTGTAACAAATGAATCATGTGAAAAATGTACATATGCGAGTCTTTCCCCAAAAAAGAAAAGAAATTCCTTCAAGAGATCTACGGAAACAATACAAATACAACCATTAAATAAATATCAATTAATTTTCTGTCTTGTACAGCCCTTGTTCCCAAGTTCTGTAACTTCCAGTAACATTTAGGTCAATATATCACTCTACATTACACTCAGTTACTTTGTAGCCATGTTTAGTTACTGATGCTCTTTAGCTAGGACAAGTCTACATTTGCTGGGAAGAGTATTGTATTAAATGAGACCTATTAAATGAAGCCAAGGTGCCAAGTCTTCATTTGAATAATTTGATGGCACAACAATTTCAGTGTAAAAAATATGAATTCTGTATACAAAAGAAATAGCACTTCTATGTAATATAAATATCTAAATTTTATACTATAGACATACTTATTTCCACAGGATCAAAAATACATGGATTGAATTTCATTTTGTCCATGGGTACAAATTTCCACTAATTTGTACTCAGCATGAAACCAATTTACTTTCACTTGCATTTTCAGACATTTAGATTTGTGATGAACATCATACAAAAAAAAATTCTAAATAGTGATTCTAAATCTGGTATTGTATTTATTTACCATTTATCTGATACACAATATTAATAGTTTACATCACATATTGTGTGTTGAAAACAACATGGAAGTCACGCAAATTTTTGTACCAAATATTAATGCAGAAAGTACATTGTTTTTAATGCACATTTTTTTTTATTTGTCCAGAGTCAAAGAAATAACGGCTTCAATGGTATGTGACATGCTCCACATAACGGATCACTGTGTGACGTGTTATTAAATGGCCAAATGAAACAGAATTCACAAGTTAATATATATTTAAGTAGGCAGATATAATGTGCAGACTTATAAAAATACTATATTCTATATTTTGACTGGTAATAAGTATGATAAAATTCACTGTTTGATGATCATCATTACAAAACTTGTTCAATACAAAAATATGCCGGTACAAATCCTTTGACTGTAGACCTGGCGAAAAATTGTACCACATGGAAAAAACTGGATAAACCCAATGAATGATGAATTTATTTAAGCCATCACTGAGAAATATATGAGACAATGTTTATGAGCACTACCAATAATTTAATTGTGCAATTCATGTGAATGCTTAAAAAATCAAAGTGAAGCCAAAATAATAGGCTTAAAACAGTGTTGCGTAAAATGAATACAAGTGTCTTGCATAACAAAAGTGCAATAATCATAAACATGGCTTGAATTTACATACATTGAAAAAGCAAAATGTCTAAAAAAAATGTCTCCTGTAAATCCATCACCTGCCCTTTTCTTGTTTTCCAATGTATCTCTCTGGATTCAGTGATTAATTCAGGATCATATCCTCGGAATATCTGTTTCCCCGAACTCTCTTGTGCATCATTATTCTGTCCGCCGTGGCTGGTCTTTTGTCGCAGTCCATGTACTCCATGCGATAATCCATCTCATGGGGAGTGTTGAACTCAGACGTCTCTGTCATTGTGACCTGTTAATGTATGCACATCTTTAAACCAGCTGCATGACACTTCACAATTTCAATATGATACACGTACATGTAATATCAAATACACCTTCAGACAAAATATACAAAGAGTCTTAACTGTCAATTGTTGTAAAGGCAAGAAAGTAAATTACATCACAAAAGCACTGCAAAGTGGAGCATCCCCTTGTTACAGTAAAACATACTTATGATGAACATGCTTTAATATAATGAATTCATGCTTACTGAAAAGTTATATTCACTCCCTTATAAGAGGAAAATAATGAAAACGACTGAATGTCATGAATTACAAATTCTAATGCAACTGTTTTGATTAAATTGACTAATGTACTGAGTAAATGCACATTAATTAACGAGATGGAAAGCTTTCGATTGTGACGTCATAATACTGTGACGCAAAACATAACGTCAAGCATAAACATTGTAAACATCAAGAAAAAATGCAGATTGGGAACACCTAGTTTCTCATTTGTGGTTTGCAACCATTAATGCTGATTTAACAATTGCAAACATCCGTTTTACCGGCTCCGCTTATGCACACTAGAATGGGGAACCGTACGCGCATAAATTTCGCGCATTCAACACTTTTTTTTTAAATCAACCGTTGTCAAGCAATGTGGACCGTTGTTATGTTCTTACACACTGTGGAGCGCAGTTTTATCTTTCAGCGGGTGACAGTGTATTTTATCAAAGGTTTCTTAACCAATCAGAATCAAGTATTTTACATGAAAGTATATTTTATTTTAGCGATAAACTACTGATGATTTGGAATGAATTGTTAGCGATATTTAATTTTAGCGATCTCAGGACCCTCGCTAATAATGCCAAAATTAAATCCACGCTAAAATTTCTGCTTGTACAGTATTTTGTTCTCAACAACATTCAATTATTTTTTCAATATTCGAACTTTCAAAGTGTTTGCACACCCTGTAGATTATGTTTTAAATTAGATCTTGTGGATGAGATGATAGTCCTCACTAGGAGAAATTATCTTTGAATGTCTAGGAAGCAAAAACTCTGAAGATTGGAAATATTTTGTAAACCTAAAACAAAATTTAATATGTGGTGGGGCATCATCAAAACATAGGCCTAATCTTGACATGACCATCGTTTACTGCAAACTTTGCAGAAAATCTTATAAATATAAAGGTGTGCATGGGGCACTGAATGTATGAGGAAAGCTTCAGACAATGAATCTACATGTAATAACTAGATTTAGTCCAGTTACTATTAAAGTAACTGATCATAATTGATATTCGCAACTAAATTAAGGGTTCTCTAATTCATTGATTATCATTTCACCCGATTCCCAACACCAAGACAAACTTAAGTGAGCTAAACAATAAATAATCTTAGTACAGTATTAAGCTCTTTAAAGAAAAACATCTGGCAAAAACATAATCTGACCTCCATACTGTTGAAGTTTGGAAACCTGCATGTGGTCATCTGGGAATGGACTGGTGGAAGGGAGGCTGTCATGTGGTTGTTTTGAAATGAAGCTCTCTCCAAGGACCCACGATTAGTGATGCTGAACTGGGGCATCGGGGCTACTCTATCTACTGGTCCACGGTTTGTGGGGTTGAATTGTTTCATGAATTCTCCTGGCGATTCATGAGTTCCCTAATAAATAAACACCTTAAAGTCAGTAAAAAATAAAATCTTTCTAGTTGAGAGACTGAGTGAAGTTTAATATACATGAAATACAGATCATGCAGTTTTAAAATACACAAAACTCAAAACAAGAACTGTATACTGTGGAATTAATACAAGTAGATTGTGTGTAGGATTAAGTAATAATTTTGTGGGTAATTTTGTGATGTTTTATTGCATATACTGTATGTATGTAAATAACTATTTACCCCCAATAAACCGTAAAATCTTGGCAATTCACCAAAATTGGCTCCACAAATTCAAATGATTTGACAGTATTTGTGATATTCACATTACCTCTGCTTGTGCAATAGCACAGTACACTTCTTCAAACTGAGCATTCAGCATCCTGTCTGCATTGGCCTTCTGCAACACCAGACAGAGGTTGATTAGTTCATTTTCAAGGAATGTGGATCTTTCTGGAGCTCCATGCCATTTCACCATCTCCGAGAAATGTCTGCAAGCCAAAGCCAGCTCATGGGATTTCTTTCTCTGTTGTCTTAATATCTGGAGTGATGAAATATCAGGTGGGTCATTGGATTTAAGGTCTTCACAGACATTCAGGTATGCCTTTATCTCTCTCTGGTACTCCACAGGAATGTTTTTGGTCTTGCACATTTCTAGAAGGACACTCATCTTTTTTTGCAGGACTTCTAAGGAATCTTTTGGATTGTTGTTGGGGTCCTTCCACTTAATGCCGTTCTCTGATGGCCACCCCGGTGGTTTCTTGTCTGCAGTCCATATTTGGCTGGAGCTGTATGGATTCTGACCAATGCAGATTCTGGAGAGTTTAGGCACCAGCTCGCGCAGTGTGTGTGTCAATATGGTTTTAGTCTGCTCATCGCTCGTGGCAGAACCAGTTTTCAAGTTGCAGCATGTGCACTTTGGAGTACTCGGAAGACTTTTCCTTTTCCTGCCATTTTGTTTTGTGTGGAATGATGAGGAAATCTGGGTTGTTCTTCCTTCGAAAGCCTAAAAAAACATACAAGATGTAGATTTCTTTAACTATATACATGTACCAGCATGACTGAATTTATGATTACAAATATATCTAAATCAAAATATTAACCAGTCATCATGGGCTCAGCAGAGTTTTGCATTGTGAAGGTGGCTTACGCTATGCTGATGATGCATATTGCTTGTCTTTCAAATTCAGATTTTGTGATAAGTTAAAATTTTTAATTTAGTTACAGTACAGCTCAGGTGGATTTTTTAATGTCCACTTTGGTACTGTGGGCTAGCCACTTGGAATCAAAGTGGGCATTTAGAGTGGACGTTATACAATTCTATACACAACCCACTGTGTTCAGTGGACGTTTAAATGCTCACTCTAAAATTGGCCCACAGAGGGCAGTGGGCAAATCAATTTCCACCTGAACTGTACTGTACATGTAAGAAACCAGAGAATGAAAATTTGTGGACTATTTACATGTAATCGTCTCAGGAACAGGAAACAAAGGCTGGCTACACGAAAGTTACTGGTGTGTTTGGTTCCTGGACTGTGGCTGTGATGGACAGACACCTGCTGGGAATGGTTCCTCACATGTAAAGTGCCCTGAAAATAACAAGACTTGAGGTATTAGATGTATAATTAAGGGATACTGAAGAATATTGAATGATTTACATCAACATAAATGTCGATAATTATTATTAAGTAATGGTGAAAGTGAAGTAGATGATTTGAAATTCACGATGACTAATAGATGATGATAAGCCAACACTTTTTGGACTTGAAACTTTTTTAAAGAGTTATCTGCCCTTTTGTAAAAATAGAAAAATCAAATTTTCTAAGAATGTGACATGTGGTAAATGATCAATTTTATTTCATGTTTCATAAAGAGAATGAAAGCAGTAATCAAAATGCACGGACGACGCACGAAGACCAATTGCAATTAGGTCACTTGAGTTTTAACTCAGGTGACCTAATAAATCTACAATGGATACAGCAAATTCATCTGAGACCTGATATTGTTTATGTGCATCTGTGGACCCATCAAAGGACATGTCCAGGATAACAAGGAAATATGTGCATTTTAAAAAATTGGCAATTTCAGGTGTCAGTATTAGCATGCATTATACTGAATCATATGTTCCAGTTAAACACAAATTTTCATTACCAAGACACTCTTTTTTTCTTATACATATTGATATTTTTCAGTAAAGTGTGAAGCATTTAAAGAAAATGAATACTTAGTGATTTATCTATAATTATTTTTTAGTGTTTTTTATTGCCAAAAAAAAA
>CAJDSM010018582.1:0-11319 GCA_903981925.1 Ostrea lurida
CAAGTAGAAAGCAGCAGATGCTTAAATACACGCATGACATTCGCTTGGGAGCAGAAAGGCTGTAAGATTGGTTACTTATGATGAACAGTAACCGGTTAAGGAAGGCCATTACCCGTCCAGCAATTGAGGGAATTATTGATAGTGAACTTTGGCTGGTTACATGAACCCTACCTCTACAGCCCCAACATCAAAGTACAACAAAGTTCCACCTACTACAATTTACGACTATAATTACAGGGCAATTTGCCAGTGCATACAATGTCCATATTTGCACCGTTGTTTAAATGCAACAATTCTCATCCCGTTGTGCATTGCATCAAGGCCAGCCCCATGCAAATCAAGGTCCTGGGATACGCAGCGGCCATTCGTGCTAACGGGCAACCTAAAACTCTAACCAAACCCCATTTCAGCCCTTTGCCGCAAGACAACCCAGACCGCAGTCAAACTCTATGGGATCTGGGCTTCCCCAATACAAGTCAATTTAATCAGTAAGCATTTGAGTAGGTATCTAGACATGTCATCTGCACTTGCACTTTGGGAGTTTAACTAATGGTTTTAAGTTAATGTATTCTGGACCAAGACCACCAGTTGTCACTAATAATTTAATATCAGCAAACCAACATCCAAAATTTTGCAGGAAAAAGATCGATAACCTCAGTAGTAATTCCAGCTTCAGCAGGTTTGCATGCTCTGTGGCAGCAATGAGAAATTTCTTACAAATGCGTCCCAATTTTCCAGGACCTCTGTATTGCCACTTTTCAGGCAAAATACTCACTCGTTACCAGATTAGCGCAATCCTCAACAAATCCCTTGACATTTGCGGCACTGCTTATACAAATTTTAAGTCCCATTCTTTTTGCATTGGGACAGCAACTACATTAGCGAGGCAAGGGACAGACAAAAGTTTAATTCAAATGGCGGGTCGATGGAAGTTAATGCATTTTGCAAGTTTATACGCATGCGCTAACATTTACCAAGTTTTTCTAGACAGCTCAGAATTTGGATCGTTGGATTATTTATTATTAAAACGGCAGGACTAGCAGCCAGGGAACGCCACAGGGGGGGGGGGGGGGGGTGCAATCTCATATACCCAATTCCAATATTTAGTGGCAAGGATATGGCGGTATAATCCTTAGTCAATTAGTGCCTAAGCTTAGACTGTTGAGGAGACTAGAAAGTGACCCCAACATTATTATTGTTCACTGTGGAGCTAATAGCTTGGGCCTCGTTACAATTGCAATCTGTATTATGCCAACTTAAATCTGTGATATCTGACATTTGTAAACTTTTCCTATGACCAAAATTGTTTGGTCATGCTTTTGCCAAGATTAGTCTGGTGGTACACGAAAAAGTCAAAGCAATGGAAAAGGCCAGAGTTCGGGTTAATAGGGAAGCAATCCGGTTAATTTTGCATAAGGGCGGTTCATACATCAGGCATGCACAATTTAAAACTAAACCAAGTCCAAGTCAGTTATTTCATGTAGATGGTGTGCAATTGTCACAATTGGGCAACGAACTGTTCTTAAACAATTTACAGGGAGCAACTGAACAGTTAATTTGTTGTTGAGTTTTAGCTTTGGACTGGAGTGAACATTTGTGTTGAGGTTCTGCCGCCGTCACCATGGTTAGTTGCTCCCCACTGGTGGCGGTTGCAGTGCCATAAATGCCCGTGGATGGACCTGGGTCATCCATCGGTAATTTTATGGCCCTAGCAAGTGGCGTCTATCGTCGCACCTCAACGCAAATTGAGGAGTGTATTCAATTGTGTACATAATTTTCAAGTTGTGTGTATTTGAACTTTATATGGACATTCAATTTATGGATCTTTAAGTTCTTCATTATTGTTGCATATTTTGCATACCTACTATTTATAACGTCACTCATTTGCAATAAACCCGGTGCGTGATTTGCCACAGTTCGACCGTCATTCATTTGCTATTTGTCATTTCATATTTGGGGGCAGTCCATTGGTAGCCCCCGCAACTATCACGGCGACCAAAAGCGCACTACACTATCAGTAAGAGCACTATCAGTAATATGTGTGTGTGTGTCTATTTGCGGCAATCAGAGATAGATATCTCGATGTACATGTACATGTGAGGTGTTTCCCTTCGCCTTTTTGTATTTCGCAGCAACCTACAAGGTATGATCATTATTTTTCCTACTAACACAAACATCTCTTTATCTGCATGTAATAACGTGATACAGTATCACAATAACAAAACTTGTTTAGAGTTTCTATATTCGATTTATTGAACACAGCAAATTACATAGACTATGATCAACATTAAAGAACATTTTATTTAAATCTTTTAAGATTCCAGTCTGAATTTAACACTCTGGTCACTCTTTCTTTAATATTAAATATTTTCTTTGAGATTTCTCCAATACTTTAACACTTTGAATATTTCGGTCAACTCTGAAAGTTGTGATCTTGACCGATTGCAGCTTCGGTGTACAAATTTGTTTTTTAATTTATCAATTCAAACAACAAAGTTTTGATTTTACAATTTCTCTGATTTCAACAATCTTCCACATATATAGAAATGGATTTAACATTGAATTGATGCAAACAAATTGCAAAAAATATACCCCTAACTCTAGCAGAAAATCCATCAAGCCATGCCAGTGTTACAACAAGTGGCCCTGAAAACATCAGAAAGACCGTAATCAAGAGGCCCACTAGTTGCAAAGTACTGACTACTTTTTTCCTTCTAAGCGAAATCATTTGATTGGTATGTTCAACGCACGATGTTCCTTGACCGACCGTGACTTGGTTTTTTACAGAGGAGGGTGTACATGTAATTTTAGGGGAACATGAATCGGCCATTTGAATATCGATTGTTTTTATTGTTTTGGAATGATCAGTGAGACTTATTTTCCTGTATGTTTTGTGCACATGCGCAATTGTAATTAAGTAAAGAATCACTGTTGAAGATACAGTACCCGCAACGTTATTCTTGACATGATACACGATAGAACACGATACACGCACGATAGGATAGGATTCACGCACGATACGATAGGATACACGCACGATACGATAGGATAAACGCAAAACCTGATAAACGGAAAAACTGATAAACGATGTTCACGATAGACCTGATAAACGCAAAACCCGATAAACGATCTTC
The DNA here is from genome assembly GCA_903981925.1 of Ostrea lurida. NCBI lineage: Eukaryota > Metazoa > Mollusca > Bivalvia > Ostreida > Ostreidae > Ostrea > Ostrea lurida. Next base: position 3,135 of record CAJDSM010018582.1, read on the forward strand.
ACGATAAACGGAAAACCTGATAGAAATGTTGTAAATTTAGAAGCAATTTAGACGGAACGAAATTTGTATTACTACAACTAAAATTGCACATTCTTTTATGTTGAAAATAACATTCAAGGGTTTCAATATCCTTTATATACATAACACGTATATCCTAAAGAAATTTCTAATTGAAAAGGAATGCATGTACATGTATGTGCATAACTAATGACGATACATTTTTCTGTAATAATTTTACAAGATCAATATTTTTTTTCTTAAATTCCAACTGCGAATTTTAATTAAATATGAGCATTGATCGACTCAGACCAGAGACATATATAACATGAAGCTTTACCCACCTGTAGAATAAAAAGCGTATGATTGATTCTTCATCGTACACATGTACATGTAAACATATATAACCATTAGCAATTACAATATTTGTCAGGGCGTAAGATGGGAATGCATTTATATTTTAAGCAATCTGGCATTTTATCTGCTACAATTTACTAAACGAAGACCCGCGCAAGCGTAGCATATTCATTTGAAGCTGGTTTTTTAGTATTAATAAATAAATAATTAACTCCAGACAAACCATACAGACGATTTCTGAAGTGAAAACTTAGAACACCTATAGAAAAAGTCACATTTTCACTGTAATATTGTATTCCGTTGACTGCGTAATATAGGTGTTGGAACTGGTGTGTGTATTATTAAGCCCTATAGCTTTTTGTAAACGTTTCATAAATCAACGACTTAGACAACTTCCCTCTTTAATTATACCCCTCCTTTTATTGTACATTAATCAACAAAATTAGCCCGGTTTCCCCCTTTCTCTTTTCGGATACCTGTATGTGTAAATTGATCCAAATGGCGACCTAGAAGGGGGGGGGGGCATTCTTGTTTTGATTGAGAGATCTTAAACATGGATGTTTGGGTGTTTTAAAAAATAATTCAAGTGATATAACGTCCCGGGTATAACGTTTACATCGTGTTTCAGAAGTTCTCTTTTCTAGTGTCTATCATCGGTAATGTAAAGTAAATATGTACAGTGATTGTGACTGAAATTTAGCTAGGCTGTAATATTATTTTAAGAAAAATTAATTCGCTGGGATGTGAATAAAAATCCAAGTAATATTTTGTCTGTGGCGAAGAGTGTTGTAATAGTGAAATTCACCGCTCATTCAACTGTTAAAATTACAATGTAATTTTCGCTGCACGTTACGCGTGTCTTGATACGATATGATCCCGCACTATGAGTACTGTATCTAATATTCATAAAAATCAAATATTCATGTAAATTGGTATTCTGATAACAAACAAATTAGACAAATGAACAAAAAGCGGCTTTTAAAAATATTGAATATCAAAACCGGCATATATGACCCATGTAAAAAATTCCATAACTATGCACAATGTACATGTTTACACATTACAAATAAGAAACACGATGACAGCACACAAGTCGCGCCCAAATGACCCGATTTTTTTGGAGGATGCAACACTCTCGTGCCTTATAAATTTAATCTGCTAAAGGTGTGAAATCCAATGTCGCTGCGAATGTCTGCTATCAAAACACGGGTAATACACAATACCTGATACAAGGACGCGCACAAGTTCAGCGTATAGTTGGTACAACGTGATAACACATGCAAGTAGAATACAAATGCAAAAAGTGGTAAATTAAAATAGCCTTATATAATCGTATACAAAGAGAATGTAATTTACTGGAGGAGGGGGTGTCTTTCAAATTGAAATTTCAATTTCTCTATGAACTTAATTACAAAATATAATTAATCATTTTTACTAGACAGTCCAAACTTTCGGGATTAATTACTGTGGCCTCGATTTGTTTGACGAACCACGGCCAACTCCCAGTCTTAATGATATTGTTCTGATAGATTTTCACCATCAATTTATCATTATTTATTATTGCATTTATAATAGCCAGCTTTATTGTTTTTTATTTCCTCGATTCCTAAAAATAGCTTCTTAGACAAAACAGATGAAGCTTTCGAAAGTATCGTACTTCCTTATATTAAATTATGATCCCGATAGTTTCCGAAGATACACGATACGATAAACGGAAACCTGATACACGCAAAACACGATACACGATAGACCTGATAAACGCAAAACACGATAGAAAACGGAAAACCTGATACACGATACGATAGGATACACGCACGATACGATAGGATACACGCACGATACGATAGGATACACGCACGATAGAACACGATAGAAATGTCAAGATAACGTTGCGGTTACTAGCAAGAATAGAGTTAAAAACATAATGTTATACTGAAAAGCTTCATAATGACCTTTGAAGACATATAAAATATGTTTACGATTTTAGTGGGATAAATTCCTCCGCAGTGGCGAAATAAAGATGCAGGTACTTATCATTATGGCGATCCAACCACCAACAATACATAGTACTCCGGTTTTGACGAAAAAAATAAGAGTTCCACTTTTCTTTACAGATGACCAAAACCTTTGTAAGCTAATCAAAAATGTGTTGAGAGCGAACGATTTAACCCGTTATTACAAAATAATTTCAACTATTGGCGGCGCTTTTGCTGGCTAAGAAAAACTGTGGAATGAAAGAACGAAAACAGCAACATAATTCCATACCAACATAATTCCAACTAAAGACAACATAAGAAAAAAAGTAATTGATTATGTCTTATATTCTTTGAAACCCTTCACAGAATAATACCAACAGCTGTTGAATAGAAGAGCCATAACTCCAATAATGGCTAACAGTACGGTGTGTCGGATAAAACCTTGTTCTTTCATCAGAACGGGAACATGTAAAGTAATTGGTGCAACCTTGCTTTGCCACCTTCATTTAATCTGAATTTTCTGTAGAGTTTTGTAAAGTTTGTGGCGTAAAATTCGTTGAAAGGTTCACACCACACTGAATCACCATGAATATGTTTTTGGTGGAAAATAAAATTTGGGCTCGTGCTCTGATGAAATTGTTTAAAATCTTACAAGCAACTTCATAAACAATGGATACAAGAAATTTAATTTTTAGGTATATTAGATTCAACAGATAACTGGGTTACATGTTAGTTTCTCTGCCCATGCATCTGACATTAAGTATATAACGAAACAACTTTAAAAATCATTCCTGTTAAATCACCTTTTAGATCTAAATGGACGCAATAGTCCACCGATTTTCATGAAAAACTTACATACATGATACATCTAGTTAACCATGTTCAATTAGGCTCATAAAGTTAGATGCTGGATTTTGCTTTAGAACAGGTAATATCCATCAAATTTGGGTATTTTCCAGAATTAAGGTAGTTTGCACAAAACTCAAAAACAACTAATTATTAATTATGTTAAATTGTATTTCATATAAAATCAAATGAATTCCACCATTTTTAAGAGGAAAATGTCAATAGACAATTTAAGTAATTTCTAAATATTCAATTAATCTGTGAAGTTGTAATTATAAATGGATACTGTTTTATTTTTTTTGTCACAAAAAAAATACCATTCAACATACATACATGTAAACACTCATGTTATACGTATTAACAAACAAGACACAACAAGTACATTTGACCAAAATATGAATAAAGAATATTGCTCTCAAACACTGAATTCATTTCTTTTAAAATATTTGATATGGCAAATGTGCGTATAAACTGTGATTATGCAGGGAATATAAAACAGAGACTACAAACAGGAAAGTACAAGTTATTGAATGAAATGCTTTTATTGTCTAACTAAAACTTTATTACCATCCCCTCCAAAACATGAGTGTTTTAAACAACCTGTATTTTAATAAATCTTAAATATAAACTTTTTGCATCCTGCCTATAACGCATTCAGCATGTTTTTTTGGGAAAGGCGTTTTTTTAACAAAGCAGTTATTTCCCCTTTGAAACTTTCTTCAACAGTAAGAGTAATTACTAGAAACACAAATAAAATATGGGGATGAATTTCTCACAAACTGGTGGAATTAGAAGAATTAACTGCTATTGAAACATAGGAGCTCAAATTCGCAAACTTAGTCAACCCAAAGAATGGGGAGGCATGTCACGGAATACAGCGCCTGAAAGCAGTAATACATCAAAATCGATGAGAAAGTTTTTACCAAGCACGTGCAGCATCCTGCATGGCTAACAATAAGAACTCGAAATGACGTTACAAATAATCATGAGAAAGGAGTTATTGTCTACAGACTAATATTAACAATGTGCACAACATGTCAAAGACGTTGCTGTGAGATAGAGCAAATAATCCATTATATCAGTGGTGTAATAAAAATATAAAAAATCCCCAAAAAATCTAGCTAGACATTATAACAGTTTATAAGTTTAAGTGTAAGAGCGAAGTCGAGAAAGTTTCAAAATTGTTTTAAGTGTTCAATTATTGAAAAAAATAGGAGGCACGTAATATTTCATATACAATCTGAGCTATAAGCAATAATTCAAATTTCTACTAGGCCCAGTAGGTGGTTGTATTGTACCCATATTCCCCATATTCGGCCTGCCAAAAGTGAGCATAAAAAAAGTTAATATTAAAATTTGAAAAAATGTTACATTCTATACAATATATCAGTATTCACTTAAGTAAAAAAAACATGTAGTATAAACTGAACAAACCCCTTCATGTGTTATTTAATGGACTATTATTTTTTTATTCTTTGAAATACATTCAAAGTTAAAATTGGTTTTAGACATTGACAATGTACATTAATTGAAATTTGTCGTGTCATAGTTTGTATACAAATTACGTGCACAATCGTTTTATTCATATTAATTTCGACTAAGGCTCACGGCGGCTGTGATCGGTCAGCAAGAGAATGCTACATCCTCCCATGGCAACTGATCCTGCCTTCGTTGTCGTGTGGAGGGAGTGTTCCTCTTCAATTTTATATGGTTGGGTTTTTTAATTGTTTTTTTTTTCTTTAGGGGGGGGGATTTGATTACGTTTACACAAGCTCGACCATTTATATTGGCACTCATTGATAACATCCTCAATGTCAGTGGCTGCTAAAGAACAAGGTACATACTTTACTTAAAAAGTCCAAAATTTTTTCTAAAAATGTGTCTAAAAACCTTTACATGCGTTGTAGTAGTAAATATATAAGCAGCAATTAGTTAGAAGAACAATTAACAGTTATTCACATTTGATAAACATTATACATCACGAAAAGATTTTTCCGCGCTCATTTTGTCAAATAAGTTGAAAACAGCCAAATGTGATACAGATTATTTGCTTCAGGAAAAGAGTGCGCATTTGTCGAGCAAAAAATGAAAATAATTATTGTTCATTATAAGATATAAAAACATACTTGAAATTGAATTGTCGACCATGCGCTTTTATGTTTTTGAAAGAGAAAACCACCTGAATGTTGTGGCATTTTCATTGAAATGGTATTTTGCCATTTTTTTGCCAACTTCAAGCTGCTGTCATATGCCACAAATCATTTTACTCGATCAAACTGAGCCGGAGTTTGGATTGCTTAAATATATTCCTTATTGAACTAACAAGGTTTGAATCTCCAAGTGAATATCAAAAATAAATTTTTGGCCAGTTAACTATAGAACCTGTACCTACTTCTTTACCCTTCAACTCCTAATACTTGAGATTTCGGACAACTGTGACGGCTGTTTATTAGGACGTCAAAACGAAGACCATCGCTTCACATATCTGCTCGATATAAATATACATTGGGCCTACTATGTGTGCTATCAAATTGAGATACATGTATGGTGTCTTTGTAAATTCACATTCATTATTTGTATCATAAAAATCAAACATTTAGTTCTTTACTTTTAATGATGCGTGAAAAATATTTGTGACTAATTTAAATTGAACAGAATTAAAAATACGGAGTACGCTGACTCAACACACAGACATGGAAGTACCGGTGTTGATGTAACTTATACATTGTACAAGTGCAGTCTTATTTCTTTGTGCAAACAAATTTTCAACATGACTGCCACGAAATCACAGACTAATGCGCATTTTGCAAATACAGTGTATGTATATCATAGGGATTTCTTAAAAGAAATTTAATCTTCGATTTTGACTGATGTGTTTCATACCCTTTGTTATGTCATTTTCATACTAGATTTGACGACGGGTAACCCCGTTTACTTTGTTTCGACTACAGGCTCACGGCGGGTGTGACCGGTCAGCAGAGGATGCTTACTCCTCCATGGCACCTGATCCTGCCTTCGCTTTCGTCGAAGGTCCGTGTTGCCCTACATTCGATTTTGTATGTGTTTTTGGACTATGATTACGTTTCATACTTTGTTACATCGCCATTTTATATTTCAAACATGCAGTTCTTTATTTTCGCTTACAAACCATTTACCAAAGTTGCAATGACTCTGACATAAACATGAAGTCAATCAGTCATCTAAGCTACAGGTAAACTCACATGGTAAAATCTCATAAATGACTATAAAGAACAAAACTGAGAACATGGTCACAGATCCCGGAAAACATCAAAAGATGGGGTCAGACATTTGGATAGAGGAAGAAATTATTTTACTGCTTGCACTCCCAATATAAGACCTCTGCCTTGACCATGTAAACGGAGTGCTAAATTGTCGGAATGAAAAGAATGATCTACATGTATCACCTGAATTTCTGAAACGTAGGAGTATCTCTGTTAAAGCTCTTCTCCTTTACTGGCTTTTGTCTTAAGATATGGATTTTTTAAAGGTTTTTTCTTTCTAATCCATTTTCTTTTTTGTCTTTGATGTTCCAAACTTTTAGTCATCAAGCATCGCTAATGAGCTTTTTTTCGAAATGTGTCACATACAGTGCACCAAAATTACTATCACATATTTACATTGGTATGAAACCGGTGAGAAGAAATTCGATTTAATGACAGATAGTGGTTGGTAAATAGATCATCATGTCCACAGATGCTTGCAAATTGCTTACTTCAAACGAAACTGTTAATAACCATGTCTGTTCGTGAGCAGAGCTCGAGGTTCGTGAATCATAGCTTATATCGTGCCATGGCTGCACCAAACACAAGATGCACATTTACATGTAGACTGTGATTGCTTCTTCGTCAAAACGTCAGGCATTTAGGTTAAAGTCACAATCTTTCGAATATGACCATAACAAGTAAGATCCTTTGTCTCAACAGCCATTGACAAGTTAATAAACCATTAATGAAACGTCCTTGCATGGTAAGTATAGGTATAAATGTGTGGTATTTCAAATACCGTTGGGGCAAAACATTCTCTAAGTGACGTAAAACAAATAAATTATGAAATTAAAAGAAAACGCATTTCCCTTGGGTTTATAAAAAATCACATATAGAGCATAACACATTTGAAAGATAATATGCATCACGTGGATGTGACAATCAAAGAATGCGACGTACGATCGAGAATTTGACAGTAGAAGAGCTAGTCATCCCGTTTAACGTACTTTTAAATTGTTAGGTGGTCGTTATAATTAATGTTCAATACAATACATAAAAATGATAAAGATATGGACGACTTTGTTGTAGTCTATAATTTGAGTCCACCAAAAATATAAGGCATATAAAAAAAACCAATATGCTATATATAATTAAAACTCCCGTACCTTAATATAGAATTCAAAGATATAATTATGCATTTGTACCTAAAAATCGGTTATAACAAAGTAGGATATAGCGATTTAACGGTTATATAAACTTTTATTCTCTAAAAATAATTTATATGTATCTGCTTATTAAGAATTATCTATTTGATCATTAATCCATACCTTAAAAAACAGACCTTTTGCAAAATGCTATTACATATAAATGTATTAGGTGTACACTTTCCTCTGAATTTCCAGTCAGTATTTCTCCGTTAGATACATGCCTGATAGATTATTCCGACGAAAGTGAATTATTATTTATACTAGTTAGATATTGATTGACGTCTTGACAAGTACTGAACAAGAGCTGATAAAACCCCTTTGTCTTTCTTTGTTTATATGTATATACAAGTGTATATGTTCAAATCAATATTTGAATGAAAATAGAAATTGAAATGGAGGTGTCAATATAATTATTAATGTCAAGATCATGGTCTCACGGCAGATGTGGCCGGTCAACAGGGGATGCTTACACTGTTTTCCTCCTAGGCACCTGATCTCTCCTCTGGTGTGTCCAGGGGTCCATGTTTACCCAACTCTTATTTTTGCATTCTATATTGGACTTACGAGATTGATCACT
>CAJDSM010018584.1:6183-34938 GCA_903981925.1 Ostrea lurida
CTACTTCTTCCTGGCAACCGAACACCTGTGGTATATTCAGGGTCCGAGTTTTGCCCAACTCTTAATGTATTCCGTTTAGGACTTCTGAGATTGATCCCAGTTCGTTATACTCACCTTTCCATAATTACTATATTTACATTTACTGAGACTATAAAAGGAAACCATTATGTTAAACAAATAGTGGAATAATCATTTAAAAAATAGTGATAACAGATAACCATTGTGTTAGCTGGAATGGTAGTTACAAATAGCCATTTTGTTTGCATATATTGAAATAATAAAATCAAATATATATTATATTTTTTAATTTTTACTTATATGGAATAATAAGTGTTTACTTTCTTGACCATGGTCGACAAACTCACATTTCGGTTGCGAGACTTTAAACACGCGTAAGCCCATGGCGATTTCTTGTCAACCAAAACATAAATCGCCTTTCAGACACGAAGGGAGATTTTCAGATGAGAATAGATGCAGCGGCAGGTGAATGATGGAAGTCAAATTAGAATATAGACATCGCCCCCATTCAAGGATGGGTGAAAATTCACTGCATCAGATAGGGCAATTTTGGACTGAAGTGTAACTACGAGTAGAGACGATGCACTAATTTTTTCCTCACATTTATCCACAACTCCACAACGAGGATGATTAAGTGCTCGAATTCGAAAAAAAAATATGAAATACTAGTCTTGTCGAAAATCTCCCAAGAGCACTAAACCTATCTATTCAACTGTATGAAGAACGTAAAATCTGCTAATTAGAATTGGCCTATAACCTTTTGGTAATTTGTCAATGACATCCGCAGTATTGCAGATCTATCAATGTGCGCTAACCAATTCAGCAGCTAGCGTAGAAAAGATCAATGGCAGATTCTACCTAATTTAATGAAGTTATTAGCTATAGTATCTAACCAGGATAAATAAGAAATTAAACACATATATTTGGGTGTGGGGGCATGGACTAGGAGATCTATATAAATGCAAAGATAACGAACAGTGATCAATCTCGTTAGCAATATAAATATAAAAGTGTTGCTTTGGTTGCATTGAATAAATTGGTTGGTTGTTGTTTTACGTCCCTCTTGAGAATTTTTCAATCATATGGAGACGTCACCATTACCGATTTAGGCCTGTGCTCGGCGCTTATGACCTTTGAGCAGGGAGGGATCTTTATCGTGTCACACCTGCTGCGACATGGGACCTCGGTTTTTGTGGTCTCATCCGAAGTATCGCCCCATTTAGTCGCCCCTTACGACAAGCAAGTGGTACTGAGGACCTATCCTAACCCGGGTTCACACGGGGTCGCATTGAATAAGAGACATAACGGAATGAGTGTTTGTATTGCGTTTTATTGTATTGTACTTTCATTCATCAACGTTCATGCACTACATCCAATATACAAGAAATTTGTAGAGGGAAATGATAATATGAAGAAGCCATTCTGCGATAACATTAAGGCTCTCTATACGCTTCCAGCCAACTCTGCGCGACCTTGTGTTTGTTCCGTTTTCTAGGGTTACTAGTTGGAAGAGAAAGGTTTCCCCTTCTTTCTTCCAATCACGCCGTTGTAATTTGCCGTTCGTTAAAAATTTCCAGTATCTTTCAATTACAGAAATTGAGTTTATAAGACAATTTAGGGATGATACCTTGTTCATTAGCTGAAAATTAATCAGACGAGTCGTATTAATAATGTGATGTCAGATTTCAGCGCCCGTTCTAACTTTTTCTAATTAAAGAAATAACCTTTGGCATATAGATAGTGTGTCTCATTGGTCCTCTTCCGTTAGAGTGAACCACTCGTGGAACCTTTTGCCCGGGAACATGTTTTTGAAATACGTAATCAATCAAATATTCCGGATTCAACGATGCAAACGACGAGGGGGCTGAGGGCCAGCAAATTGTATTATGTAGGAATACGCTCGGCCAATTCGCTTGTTGGCCCCTAGAAATTGTTCCATCCCTAGCAATTCAGATCAATTATGACTTCATTTACAAACGCGAGCTGTGCAGCTTGTGCATCGCCCAGTACTGCAAATTGACATATGGCCCGGTTTTTCTTTTTTTTTTCTGTGCAACAGCAGGGGGTCTTGTTGAGGCATTTTGTCAGTATTCCTATAAAACTAATTTACTTTAGCTACAAAACATTGAGAACCATAATCAGCAGATACGTTATTCGTATCTTTATAACTTTTTTTAGAAATAGATTGTTATCAGGTTTCAAATAATAATCCCAAAACTACCTTAGAGTATGACCAAGGTGATCTTATAATGTTATGCAAAATGTATTATGATAGACATTTGCCTTTTGTTTTCATTAGCGTTTATGGATTTTATAAACTTTGAAACGAATTAATTCTTATCACAATCTTAGTTCATTATTTTTCTAGAGACGTTGTCGAATATAATTATTGTCATTTACAGTACTGTACATCTAATGTGTACTCGACCAGATATTATTGACGGCTCGCAGTGATCTCACCGCTAGCCCCGACCCCAGGTTTGTACCTCATTATTACTCGTACCACGAGGGTCAATTGAGTGTCATGATAAATACATTACCATTTATTAATGCTGAATAAACTACACAATCTACTTTAAATTTGTAATCAATGTAAACCAGACATCTTATGATAAAAAGGAATCTAAATTCGGTAGTTACTACAGCCCAATGCACGCCTATTTGAGTGTAAACAGTACGGCCCCATCTATTAATAACTTTTCTCTTACATTTGTAAAACGAAGCTACCTGGTGGTATGTGATCATAAGAAATAACCAATCAACACTACTATTTAAATGTACATTAATTTTGCATGTAATGTTCAAAAGCGCTGTTGGGATATTTAAGACACAAATATTTTTACGAGGCAAAACGCATGCCTAGTCGTGTGCTCACTATAAGTAGCTCGTGTGCTCGAGATGTTATACTTGTGCTTCGTCGCTCAACTTAATATCTCGTGCGCTCTATTTAATTTTTCGTGTCAAAAATACTATGTCGTTGGTGGAAATATCTGGTGCGCTCGGCGTATTTTTTCTTGCGCTCAAGATGTTTTCTCGAGCAGTTGAGACATTATTTCGTTTTCTCGACTTAATATTTCGACCGCTCGACATATCATCTCGAACAATTGACATATTTCGATCTCGCGACTAAATATTTCGACCGCTCTACATATTATCTCGTCCGCTCGACATTATCTCGCCTTAATATCTCTCCCACTCGACATTATCTCGCCTTAATATCTCGTCCGCTCGACATATTAACTTGATATTTCGACTGCTCCACATATCATCTCGACCACTTGACATTTCGTTCTCTCGACTGAGTATTTTGACCCGTTGGACATACATGTATTACCTCAAATTAATATCACGTCCACTCGACACGTTATCTTGTTCTCTCGACTTTTAAAATATACATGTGATTTAGATCGCTCGATATATTATTTCGTTCTTTCGAAATCGGATCATTTCGACCGCTCGACATATCTTGTTCATTCGAAATGATATTTCAACCGCTTGACATATACATGTATTCTCATGCGTGTGACTTAAAATTTATTATTAATCATGAAGTACAATCATATACGAGTGCACTGGTACAGTAGATATAGTTTGTTTGTAGGCCAATGAATAGTATTCACACATATGCTACATTTACTTAAGTTTTGTTCGATCTTGTCATATGTTACATGTATTTCAGTTTGACATATATATGGGTAAAGGTCATAGTCGTTTGTATTTTTATGAACTCAAAAACAAAGAAATCCCGAGGATAATTACCTCATAATTGGTCCATTATTGAAAATTACCTCCAAGCTTCCATGATACCAATAACCTAGACATTTATGTCGTAGATAGAACTGTGTCATGTTTTAGCTCAGTGTTTGGTAGTTCTGCAGATTTTAGCAAGCATCCCATCCCAAATATAACCGTTACGAATATACGGGTCTATTGGGTTAATCCCACATGCAGACAAATATAGTTAAGAAGAAATGTGTGATTAACATACATGTATAATACCGAAGAAAGGCCTTGCAAGACGCCTGTTTGTGTTTGCCATCATGATTTCAACACGGATGATTCGTGCTTATTGTTACATGGTGCTGCTGTTTGTCAATTCAATCATTGCGATTTTTCTAAAGATAAAACACACTGGAATGTAAATATTGACAATCAAATAAAATATATCATATAGACCACGTTGCAAATCAACCCTAAGGAGTTCTTTTTTCTGTCAACATAAACATGGGTGACCACATACAGCTTCGGAATACGAAATCATGGAGTCACTCTTCCACGTACGAGGTGTGCTTCCTTAATTTGTCTTTGCATTCTTCTAGAAAAACGATAAAACGATAATCATTTCACGGCCAAAAGAGCGAATATAAATGTCACCCTCGGAAAAATGGTCTTGTTGGAGAGAAATGATATGTTTAAATTCCAACGATTAAGTGTCGGGTGGTTTCAAAATAAGCACCCTGCCGACAATCGCCAGGTCGGTAATGTCTTGTCCTGTCACGACCTTTGTCCAGGACGTGAATGGTGAGATTGTGAGATCGGCTTGTTAATGTGACAAAGGGCACCACGGGTAAACTGATAGGGACCTGTCAGATTTTAATAAAAAGATTATCATATTATCATTCACCCCCAAAATGGCCTGCCAAGCATAACGGAAAACGTACGTTGTCTTGTTTTTCAAGACAAATTTCATGAAAAGCGTTTCGTTGTCTGGATCTTTGCGCTGTTGTGTTTGTGTCGTCTAATAAAATTGATTTGAACTAAATAATGATGAACTTGTGTACAAAATATCATATTATCTCGTATTTTATGTGAAAAGAGAACTTGATAATGACAGTAAATCCTAGCAATTTTACCGCTGAAAACTACATGTAGCATGGGACATTGGTGAAGAGGGGGTGGTTGTTCTTTGTAAGAACTCTGTTGTTTCATTCGAATGAAGATTCAATTTTAAAGGTCTTATCTGAAATATCTATGGCCGAGATTCAAATCCTGGTCTACCTCGAATGAAGCGAAAATGCTAGCGATTCTATCAACTGTGCTTCAATGACGAAATATATTTTGAATATGAAGCCTAGATGGTCATTCCATTTAGCCATGACCTCTCGTTTTTACATCGAAGAAATGGCTTTTGACATTGAAGATAGAACGCTATCTATTTTGCTTGATTATAGCATAAACATGAAAGCCGGGCCAATTTATAAGTAACAAAAATTCGCTGTTTAAAAAATGAATCATTATCATTGCTTGGCAAAAACCTGCATTGGAAGTTCTGCATGTTTTCCAGTTGAGCGAGCAAAATCTTTGATATATGTAACTCTTAAAGTGTTGTATGCAAGTATGCGTTACATTTTACAGCGCAAAAACTTGACATTTGACACAGACAAATATGGCTTGGATCAAGATTTGGCCGGATGTTAATCGTCCTTGATGTCCGTTTTCTCGGAATTTTATGTCCCTTTACACTTCAGTGAAAATGTCTTGTGACAGAGTGTCAAGAACATGGAAACATTCTTCTTGATCAGAAAAAATAAATTGTCGATTTAACAAATGTTGTTTGTTTAATAATATGCGAATTAAACTATAAAGAATGGGAGCTAACTGGTGCACGTTCTCATTGCATGCAATGTGCAAATATACAGGTATGGGTAAAACGTGCACTCAGGGAAAAGGTATCAAGTCTAGGTCCAGCGTCTCATTTCATGCAGACAGACACTAGTAAGTTCCAACGGCCAGGAAAATAAAATCGAACTCCTTTTCTATATTAGCCAAAAACGTGTTTGAATGAGTGTTGACTTGTCAGTGTGAGTTATGTGGAATGCATTTAGTAAAACAGTATGTACATTTTATATTTGGTGTTTTTTTATGCGTTTATTTTATCAAGGTTGAAATATCGTTTAATCAAATCTATATACATGTGCGCCCCTGTAGAACTACCACTTCGTGTTATGATTGGATGCTTGTGAGAAAACCCGAGACTTGACAAATGTACATACCCGATTCTTTTTTCAGATGTTGCTGCCACAAGACGATTACAGTCTTTATACTGTCCATAAAGTTACATGCAATTCACAGTATCACACAATAAATTATACATACAGCTATTTCTTTTTTTCTCTTAAGAAATGAACTATTTAACAGGAATTATGTTATTTCTTTCCCTTAAGAAATGAAATATTTAACAGGAATTATACTGTATTATTTCTGTTTAATAAATTAGTACAGTTGTCATTCGGGCGTGGGGATCCGGGTTAGAATAGGTTCTCAGCATCCCCTTGCGTGTCGTAAGAGGCGGCTGAATGGGGCAGTCATTCGGATGAGACTGAAAAAACCGAGGTCCCGTGTCACAGCAGGTGTGGCACGATAAAGATCCCTCCCTGCTCAAAGGCCCTGTGTGCCGAGCATAGGCCTAAATTTTGCAGCCCTTCACCGGCATTGGTGACGTCTCCATATGAGTGAAATATTCTCGGTGGGACGTAAAACAATAAATAATCAATCAATCAATCATTCGGGCATTTCCAGTTGTGAGATAAGGCCAAGTTCATCATAGCCTGCATGGTATCCTCTGAAGTAACAACGAGATTCTAAACTGCCAGACCAGCACATTAGAAAAGGATAGATATTGTAAATGTGTGTTTGGTTTTAATATTTGTTCTACAGGCTCGTCTGATCCTAAAGGTTGCATAGAACACAAGGTCACGTGAGAACAAACTAACACTTCTACACCATGGATCAGGAAATAATAATGAAATAAACTCTACTTAATAGATCAATGCACACAGATGGTTGAACCGATAGACATTTGTCAACAGGCGGGTGGAGAAAATCAATATCGGATCGAACTATACAGAATGAAACTTTCCAAGTTCGTATACTCAAAATGTAATAAAACTCTGAAGACATCGTACCCAGTCCATTCAGGTGGTAATCTGAGGCCATTATTGGTAAGCTCATTGCAGATAACCCACACTAGCAAACTAATGCACAAAAAGGCCCCCTCTCTTTTGTCCGTTCTGACGGATCAGTGTGTATGGAGAGAAACCTTCTGTAGTGATCAATTGCCGAATGTTGACATGAACCAGATCAAATATAGCCTTTACGACAAAGGCTACGTAACACCTTTTCATAATTGATAATAGTCTTTTTTTTGCATTTGATGCGTTTAAATTTTACGTCCTGCGCCTGGTAATGATTAATCCCCTTTGATCTTTCAAAGCGTTACTCAATCGAATACGCTCGTGAGCAGGTTAGAAAACTTTTAAGATTATTCAATAACTATTTAAATTCCTATAGAATAAGATTTTAAAACATCTTGATTAATTGAGTAGTGTAATCGGACAGCTTTTCAAATTTAGTAGCGAAAAAGAATCCCACTCTTGAGCAGAGCTTTATACAGTCATTGATAATTTGGGAAATTGGAAGAACACTACACATCTTAATTAGACCACCTTATTTAATAGACATGTGGAATATCATTAGTAATGGTTCCAAGAAATACGCCTGTAGCATGCCGTGGTATCATAAACTATCGTATATGGTAGCCTCAAACACAATGTAAATATCAAGTCTTACGCTATAAAGTTCTATCTAGAGTGTGACAGACAGACAGACAGACGACAGACAAAGTAATATCTAAGTACCCGTATACTTTTGCATTTTTCTTGATGTAAACATGCATTTTAAAAACGTAATTCTCCCAAAACAGTGAGTAAAATTACTTTCGTAATGAATGAAAGTGTTGAAACGGGCTGGAAGGTTTTTGAAGAGATCATCATTGCCGTAACCCAGACGGTTTGTAGATCCTTGAAGAGGATGCTTGGCTTTTCTACATCATTGCCGGTGATGCACCATTCAACTTCAAACGTACTCCTCTCTTGATGTTGTAAATTGAATCTAGAAGCCTTAAAAACCTAAGTAAAGCGATAGCCCACTTTTCGTTTGGAAGCGCCACCTTCCTGATACCCACTGCATGTTTTATGAACTGTTTGTTCGTCTGGAGGTCGTAGAGTATCTATGTCATCTAGTCGGTGGTTTCGTACCATTTCTTGTTATATCATCTGTCTGAGATGTGTGTGCAGACTCGTGCTGAAGGTGAAGGACACGATTCCAAAATGAAAATAAATAGTCGACTAATGATGAGCCTAATTATACAGGCTTTGTTTTATGAATTTACAAACAGTAATATAAAAATTCATCTTGCAAATGTCAGGGTCGTGAATAAGTAAATTTTTTCTTTAGTTTCTAGTCTTTTGAAAAATGAAAATTTCAAAATGACAATAAATATTATTTTTGAATTATCGTAATTATTGACCCCCCCCCTCCCCCATTATTGCTACGCGAGTCATTTTTGCGAGTCTTTGACTTATTGTCTCTGCAAACGACGCCCTTTCAAATGCACATGCATACATTTGGTCTTAGGTCAGGATGGGGTTTCCCTGGGATCTGACGAGGAATGTTTAAAGGGGAATCGATGGGTAGTTAGTCACAATACCACTATTGTTTTCTGACTTATCAGCTTTCACGTTTTCTGTGTATTGCAGAAATACAACTAAGACTCACTCTGATGGACCATTAACGAAAAAAATCGTTTCTTGCACATTGTCGAAATTCAATTAAGGTTTGCGTACCCTGTCGGTATCCAAGATATCACGCTTAACAAATATTTAGTGTCAGGTGAACCGGGCCGTTTTACTTATTCAATATTAATTTGATTGTGACCTCGCCTGTTTACCCAACTCCTCTATTGCAGTATAATATTACACCCGATTACGCGGTTTTTAAAGAACAAATATGCTTTCGGTGCGCAGTTGGGCTGTTGCCGTGCATTTGGGTAAACAGTGGTTTCGACCTTTTAAAATTGGAATGAGGTGCAATTAAGGAAACTTTTTATATGTGTTAAGAAATAACATTTCCCAGACATTAAAACAACACATTTTAAGGTAAAAATAATTTTCAAAAACATAAGATTCTTGTTATGCTACTATTGCCTGATGAAAATGATTTTGCATTTTGTTTTATTAGATTTTTGAAGTAGGGATATCTGGAGGGGCAGGACGGCATTGACTTTGGATTGGAGAACAAGAGGGGATTAGATAACTATTTCTTTTATCAATAGTAAAGGATCTAATGAACATATTTGTTAAATGTGTAAATAACTCATTCACGTAAGTTTGTGTTATTTCGCACAATTACAGTTTTGAATATATCATTATGATAACATAAGGTTATCGATCGTGATATTTTATTAATTCTCTTTAGACAAAAACTTTTATCCCCATCTGTACACTTACTGCTAACAGTGTTTAGCCAATTATTTTCTTCCGTGTTATAGTCGAACATGTGGCGAATTTTACGTCTTGTCAGCGCCATTAATATCAAGAGTACTGCAATTTTTGCTCGCATAAAACTTCATTTAGTAAGACAAGCTCCGATTTAATTGTTGTCGCTGTTTAAAGTTTTCATCAAGCGCATTACTAAATATTTATTAGAGATGAAATTGTATCTACTATGAGAGAATTGCTAATTCGACCAGCGCCGGCAAAAGTTTAGGACCCGGATGTAAACGTAAAAAGTCAAGATCTTGCACCAAGGTCTTGCCCTTGCTCATTTGCATGGTATGTAGACATTTCGTATTTCAGTACGATCGCAATACTATCATTACGTAATCCCCAGACTTGGGTGAGATTTATTTCTGTTTATAACCATATTTTATGACTTGTATATTTGATTTCTTGTCCAGATTTTAAAAAGCCATGCAGTATGGATATTTGTTTTGATGTTTTATAGGGTCTAATAAGATTGTTTTATCGCTTTCGTTGAATAAATGACCAATCAATTTATACCGTTGTATATATGTCTGGGTGATTTTTATCGTTTAGTAAGTTTAATTCGTAATATGTTTACGATAAAATAGATCAGAAATTAATGAAACAATTGCGAAAGACATTAAACAGTGAACGGGAAGTTGATCAATATATAACAGTAATCTAGGTGGCACGGCTTATAATTAATGAGTGCAATCTAATTAATCTGCATACCTAATCAAGTTTTTTTCTTTCCATAATATGATTTTAGAAATGCAAATGCATGAAATTTTTGTAAACAGGTGTTTTATAATATATATAATATTATATATATATATATATATATATATATATATATAATATAATAACAAGTAAGTATTGAAAATCCACAAAAGGTAGTAGTATAATAAAAGTATCAGAAGGCCGATTAAGTATCAATCATGGAGTCAAAATTTATCAATTAAAGCATTTGTATGAAAAAAAATATTTCATAGGTACTAATTTTTTTCAACAAAATATACAAGGACTTTGCAATGGTGTGATGTGTGTGTGTGTGTGTGTATTTCATATTAATTTTGAACATGAAAAAAAAAATCTTAGAAAAGATAATCTTAAAAAGAAATCTATTCCTCCTACACGGAGCATATATTTCTCACACAACGCGTTTCTTTCTGATTTTGTTACTCCTTTTCTTTGTTTCCATTTAGTGTAAAGAATTTCAATAATGCGCATGCAATTTTCTGATATATTGACAACATATGAAATGTTTACACATTTGTCACTTCTACCAAGTAATTGATTTTTAAGACAATAAATCACCTCATAAAATATCTAAAAATTGATAATTCATCATTGTAAACCATATTGATTTGCATATGAAATCTTGATGGATCGCTTACATATAGAAGTGATGTCAAGACATATTTTCCACATTCTCTCAGCGAGCGGAATAAATTATCACAGTCGTTATGTTAAAACAGTTATTCTTTTTTTAAAATTAAATTTCTAATGTAGCAAATTTTACTTTTCATATGAAAGTCTTGTCTGAGGTTACCACGCAACTCAGGTAGGTGTTTTTGACCCAAAAGTAGCAACTCTGGGTATTCTAAAACGCTTTGCTGAAACAGAAAAATTAATACTAAGAAAATTAATAATTTAAACTGTCTCCATTTGACAAAAATTATAATTAAATATGCATATACCATACCAAATATTTTGTACATAGATATATTACTTTATAAATTATAAACTTTTGAAAACTGAAATTACTTGTACATTCATTTCGATTTAAAAAAAAAAATTCATCAAAGTAAAATAATTTAATTTTCATCAACGTTTTCCCCCTCCGCCATCGTAGCTTTTAAAGCAATATTATTTCGGAATTGACTTACTTGTGAGAGGGAAAAAGGGGAAAAAAACTTTTATAAAAAAAAATTCTCTTGCAAGTTTTGGTATTTATTAAGTTCAGCTTTTGCATGTGCAAATGACACGAAAACGCAATCCCTTGGCGCGCAACTTTTGAACGAAACCCTTCATAGCTTGGACCGATATACATATATAAATAAAAGGCCAATTTATACTTATGTACCATACCATTAATTAGACTTCCCTTAAAACTTCTTGGAAAATGGAAAAATCAAAAGTTTGTATTACTATGATGTGGTATTAAAATTCACAATGCATTTAATACTTATATTACTTTAAAATTGCGTGGAGATGTGACTAAAATGAATAAGCTGAACTTCTCATACCTACATGTAAGTAGCTATAGACGGCTTTTTATTTTTTATAAATTTAGATGCTTTAGATTTATTAGTCCTTAATTATTCAAGGACGTCTAAAGCACAATTATAAATATTGTCGATAAAAACATACAGTTGCATATCTTCATTACATTTATGTCATAATAATTTATCAGGTTTTTGACTCGCCATAAATCGACATTATAAATCACCTTATTTAGATACAAGTTTAATTTTCCATATCAATTTAAATGATAATTACGAATGAATCACTTGATTAATAAATATATTGTTACCCTAAAGTTAAAGAAAGTAATGAAAGTGTATTTGATTATTATTTTTTTTTTTTGTGAACACCACAACAATTTTGTGAACGATTTTATAGTTTTTAATTAAAAAAAGCATTAAATATCTGAATAAAGTCAGACATAAAATCATAAAAAGTTAACGATTTTTTTTTGTGTATTGCAGATATCGACGTCAGGGGTCAACCATGATCCTAAATCATCATAATCGAAATAAATATATCATTTTATTCACAGCACATTCGAAAGTCGGCAGAAAGAGAAAAACTTTTTAACCCCCCCTCAGAAATGTTGTATTCCCATACTCTTATTGCATATACAAGTACATGGCGATGCAAGTAGAGATCATTTTTTCTTTACAAATAATTTCGTTTGAACATGTGTAAAATGATGCATATGTATTATATCCACCGCTATAAACCATTGTTCACTGGCATCCAATGCGTTAAAATATTTATCTATAGGCATTCTTTAATAACTTATGAAATTGCATGTACTATTTCAATAAAAGTTGCAGCACATATGCTCTTTATTGTTATAAAAAAGAATATCTATTAAACTGTAGCTATATACTAGAATAATGGACGAAAGTCATTTCTATAGAACAACCGTATGGTTATCCATCATTCGGAGCCAATCTGTGTGCAAAATTTGGCTTCTGAAATCGATCTGCGGCAATTAACAATATTAACGAAAACGTATCCAGTCACTAATTGCAATCTATCGAATTAGGAAATCGACTTCATATCAGCTGACATTAAATTTTTAATCCTTTAATGCACAATTTTCAAAAACACTCGTGCGTACACCCAATTTGGGTTTCATCTTCTATTGTGCTTCCCTGTCAAGGACAATGACGTCATATGGTGCCTCTTTGTAAAAGGATGATTTCTAAAATTGAAGGTACACTATTAGTTACATAATAGATAATTAAGTTGTTTTCTTAAGGGTCAATGGGATTTTCCGGGTGTCATTTAACAATCTCCTCTTCGGTTTAGAATGTGAAAAAAAAGCCAATCTGTATTGCGTATGCTAGAAATCGGCGTCTCTTTGTTGTGTATTGAAAGAAGGGACCCGATGTTTCTTTGTATCTATTTTGCACAAAAGACGCCCATTTCCCTCCAAGTCGATTGTATCTCAATAGCTAACTCTGAGTATATTTTGTTTCCGAAGTCTAACTAGACTATCTTTATAAGGGTGTGTTTGATGGTCTTCCACTAACTGATATATTTTGCAGTATATTTGGGTCTCTCTGAACCTTCCAGCGTTATCGCTTGATCGGGGCTATAGGTTTCTACGAGTTCAGAGCGAACAATGAAATACCGTGATCAGGAGTTAAAATTTGGATAACTAGCATTCAAAGTGTTTGATTTATAGCCCATTTATTGTCATAGGAATGCACCGATGCGCCCATTCTTACAGACTGTAAAGGGCTTTGCCTTAACACAACCTCAGAAGATGTGCATACTCCAGTAAGTTCTTTGAATGAATAGTGATTAGTGGTACATTGCGTAAAGAGCAAGGGTGGAAATGATTGCAAGACCTTCGCTGCAATTAGCTTAAAGACTAGACCAATCTATAATGGGGTATGTCTTTGCCCTCTTGACTTGCTCTCCAGTGGAATGACCTCGCAGTTATACTTCCGAGAGAGTTAAATTTTGATTGACGTAGATTCTTCTTATGAGTGAAGTAGTCTTTAACAAACTCAAAATGTAATTATGGAATTATATTTAAAAAAGAAAACCTGAAAAAATCTTTTGACTTAATTTTGATGAAAATATACGTGAACAGGACACGTGACTTCCTATGCACTAGTATTTGACTCATTTCTCAATCAACTGTGGTACAAAAATGTATACAAAACATATAAACTTAAGACAGATAGTCCATACAAAATACAATACACCGTATTGTAACCACAAAACATAAAGTGAAATTCTGATGCTACTAATGACTGCACATGCATTTTTAAATCTGTTCTTTAAGAAATAAACCCATTGAGCTAAAATCGTTTTCTATAAAAGTTATATATACATAAATGGTTCTCTGATAGCACACACTTGCGTCCATTCAAGTTCCAAATCCCAAATTTTCAAAGAATCTGTTAATCATGGTTAAAATAACAAGTTCTGGTTTTGAAAATCGTTTTTCTGAAATATACACCTCCCCACAAATATAATTAGAAAAATTAGAAGTTTATAAATAATTTATAATCAATTCTCGAACAAAAGGCTGCTTTAAAGAGGTTCGAATTTTGACAGGCTAATTGTGATTTAGAAAGTTTGGTTAGCCATGGGAACATATTTAGGGGTAGATTTCTGATGATACTCTCTCTCTGTGTATATTTACAACTAATTATGAAGTTCAATACAAATCAAAAGATTTAACTAAAGTCTAACATTACACCGGTATTTGGTTACCAGCAATTTTACTATCTGTTGATATTAGAGGTAACTCAATCCTGTAAAATAGACAAGATACACAATATATTACATAAGATAACTGTCAAATTGGCAACTGGGATCGATACATTTTGAAAACATAGCGATAACTAATTGATTCATCACAAAACTTTCAAAGACCTTTTGTATAGTCTTTAGACATTAAATAATTATATCCGACAGCCATTCGAAAATTGTATTTAAGCGTTACAAAATGAGCTATTATTTCGAAGTCACATGATAGAATAAAAATTAGGTCAAACAACATATCTATCACATCCTATTGTTGCCTCCTGAAATTATTTTGGGCCATTATTTTGATATTTGTTAACATATTGCAGTGTTGATGCAAAACAAAGTTTACTATATTCATATAAAATTGAAATAATTAGTATCGCACAGGTGCAGTCCCTGGACGAAGGATCTTTTTTGGATAAAATAGCTATAGACGAGATAATTAGGAATATAGTTATGTGGTCATTTAGCATCTGATGAAATTTATGATAAGTAAAGAATATTTTATAATTATTATTACTTGGTGCGGTATAAATTACCAAGATTTAATTGTTGTAATATGTTGTTTTTCATTTTTTTTTTATACTTTCCAGTTTGTGTTGCCAAGATGTATATTTTCAAAAATAAATGCTCCTGAATCCACTATATATTATCGAACCTGAAAAAAGTTTTCAATATTTGAATAGTTACAAACGTATGAGACATACACCCATATATAAGTATCCGACTAATTAATGAAAGGGTAGAGATTATCAATAGATAAGAATATAATTTCATAGAGTTTTAAGTAAAATATAAAAGAAAATTCATTTATTATTTTCTTTTAATCAAGCTTTACGTATATTCTCGGTTCTTTTCACTATGTATATTTTTAAAAATGTTTTTTATGGCGTGTCAGAGGTATATAAAATCTCCGAGGTGTTGGAGATTTTTTCACAGCGCCAATTTCCACCTCTTGACGTCACAAATTTAATTATTGCTTAATAAAGCCCAAATATATATTTTCTTCGGTACAATATTTTTACATTATCAACCATAAAAGAAAAAAAATGATATATGATTGAATTTCAGAATAAATGCAAGAACATGTTTATAATAAAAACAAACCTACCCGAAGCAAATGTAAAGCTTTCTAAGTTTAAAAATAATAATTTCATGAAATCAGTTATTTCTAATAACTCAGTTTTTGTGTATTTTTAAAACAATTTTTTCATGAACGTTGACTTGTAATTTGACTTAGTTCTATTTGGCCGAGGTGAAGGTGCCTCATTCTGTCTTTTTACGTGGGAATTAACCTATAGATTATCTAACAGTATTTCATTTTCACGTTTAATACGTGTCAGCTTTCTAATCTATGCTCTGTCATAAAATACAACGATTTCATTTTCATTATAATGTTTTAATAGACAGACAGTAATTTGCATAGAAATAAATTTTAAATTGATCATAAAAAACATCACGAACTCGGGGATTTATTACATGTGCTTCTATCTGCAATGCACAAAACGTTGGAAGCAAATGTTTATTCTTCGTTCTATAAGATGACATTACTAAAACAACAAAACAAAACAGCCAGACCGGTGTTCTCTGAAATGTTATGCAATCACCATATATGATACCAGACATTTAAATATTCTCCAATTTAAAAAAAAATGCGTCTATTAGATATTTAATTTCTTTTGATTTCGTATATTTTACGGGTTTTTCTCACACAACCCGTAAATATAACCTCTTTGTGTTATATAATTACGTCGGGGAACAGCTAAATACTCGTTCCGCAATGCCTTGACATTTAGTCTTCTGTGACATACGGGCATTAAAGAATCAAAAGGTGGAGCAACTTATCTGACAAATCACGAATTAACCTTTATAGGTACCATTGCGCATTGAAAATATAGTCCCTTTGATAAATTACTCCATATCCGCGACCGAGAGGAGAACTACGCTGTCTAGCATGTCGACATATTATTCAACAGATATAATGAAGAGATAACTAATGTGTTCCAACAATGTCTAATAATGCCGGCTCAGACGGAAGAAAAACTCTTGACAAAGAAGTATGGTTTCCTAATTAATGAAAACCTAAACACCTGTGTTGTCTGCAATCCTTAGGGTGCCCCTATGCTTCATATAAACTTTAACTGCAAACAGTGCATGTTTGTGCATCGGAGATCAAATCGAGTTGGCGGGATAACATATCTGTTCTTTATTTGCTCACTCAATGCAATAAATTGAAGGTTTTGTGGAGTGTTATGTAATGAAATAATTTTCTTATCACACTTTGAAGGTTAGAATGAGATGTATCGTATCGGACCTGTACAGAATTTCGACCCGCCCAGCAGTCACAGTGCCCAATGTGACCCACGCAACCCGGAAAACTGCATTACACAATACACAACTTTTAAATACCGCTACATCCATAGCGAAAAGGCAAAGCCAATTTAATTACCTGGAGACATTTACCACGAGTAATTCGTAGTTCGTTCTGGTAATTACCACGGTATTGGGAAGTCCGTTACTAATCTAGGACGGGGGAATTACGCGCCTTACTCGATCCAATCCAATGCACACTATATTGCAAGAATATACACATGTGCTGATGCATATAACAAATACATAAAATCGGGTAGACCGTTGCAAGGTTTTGTTTTGAAGATTTTTGTTTGTTTCGGTTTACATGCTACCGAGAATTTTCACCCCAACACGTGCAGTACCACAAATTTATACCCTACGCCTAGCGTTACAGCCGTAATCGCCAGGGTTCCTTGACGTGTCACTTTCTGCCGCGACATGAGACCTTCGCTTGGAAGGACCTGTGATTCCCAACTTTTAAATGCCGAGCGTTTGGCGGAGGAGCAATCACTCACTACCTACACTTACGTGCCAAATTAAAGGTCACACAATTTTTTTCATTGAAAACCATGTTTTTTTCAAATGAGTCTTACAAGATCATGTTTGTTCTGATATGAATAAAACTTTACCACCTAAATGAAGAATTGAATGGGGTTCGTTACATCAATTTGGAAACAATTGTTCTTTCTTTGCAGAAATATGATATCTAAAACACATAGTAAGTTTTCATAAACTCTATTTCTTCATATACATCCTTTACATGATTTGAACCTAATAATCATCGATATATTAATCAAAAGTTAATGATCACTAGTTGGATTAATGGAAGAAACTGTAAACCTGGTTGAATTTCATTCAAATCTGACCAGGAATAACAAGAATATCAGTAAAACTTATGAATGCTCCCCGAATTGCATCTAACCAATGAAATACTTATTTGATGAATGACTTGCCCAATGAACCATGATTGTTGAGATATATAACGTAAATGTTGAGTGACTCCAAACTTTACAAAATGACCTTGTGCGACCTTTGCCAGCTAGCCAATTCCTTGTTTGTGCGACATATGATCTAATAAGGAACTTTTTCCTCATACAAAGTTTATCTTCTCAATGACGTTGCGCTTGAGAGATATCAGAACGAAAGTTCAATAACTGTTGAAATATTTTTTTTTTTTGTTCACAGATATATAGTAGTTCTCTATTATGACAAATATATACAAAAAGAAAAAAAAATGCATCTGAATATATGGGAGATTTTGAATATAAGAAAGACAGAGTAAGAGTATAAGAAAGACAGAGTAGGAGAAATATTGATTCCACCTGTTCCACTGGGTATCACATTTTTGTTTTTCACCATTTTTATAAGAAATAAAATTTTTGTGTTTCATAGAAGAATTTCATTTGTGATATTGCTGCATGTAAACTCAAGGGCTTCTCAGTTCATCTTGCTGTATACACATAGTATTTTAAGCCATAAAACAATAATATGTTGAACAATACTATTGATTTCAATAAAACCAAGAATAAAAGATTTTTTGGTAATAGCTATTTGCAAACCAGTCTTATCTTGTAGAAAAGCTCAATATCACTCAAAAAAGTTTGTAAAAAATTGCACTACCATAAAATATGTTCAACAGATTCCTCTTCTGAGTGACAAAGTCTGCAGTACTTTGAAATTACTTAAATTTTAAATAGAAAAGAAATTTGTTGCTAGGATGCGATTGATAATTCTGTATTGAAACCACTGAATTTTACTGTCCTTTGAGCTTTTGGACATCAATACTAAAGAATGGCAAATAAAACTGTTGAAATATTGTTGAAATGAAGTTTATTTCATATAAAAGATATGCATTTTATGTGACCTTGACCTTCACAAAAATGACCTTAAGTCACCTTTGACGAAAAGGAATTTGCTTGTTAATTATTTATTTTATATATGATCAATACTTGTTCAAAAAACGATTGAAATAAGGACTTTTGCATTGTGATTTATGCATGTTCTCAGTGACCTTGACCTTTCAAAAATGACTTTGAGCAACTTTTACCTGAAACCCATTTGCCTGTTAATTATTTGTGGGATATATCTTCAATACTTGTTCAAAACTGTTAATATAAGGCACTTTTCCCCATTATATGATATATTCTTTGAGTGAACTTGACCTTTGAAAATGACCTTGATCCAAAGTATCATGTCCCAAAGAATATTTGAGATCAATTATGATGAAAGGATTAGGAGGTGTGAACTTGTAAGTTAAAAAAAACCCTGTTGAAATATAGTTCTGAGTGACCTTGACCTTTTCAAAATGACCTTGAAAGCCTTGGATCACAAGCCCTTGTCACAAGGAACATTTACAGTGGTAAATTGAATGAAAGGTTTAGGGGATATGAGCCCGAACGGACACGACGGTGACTATATGCTCCCCTGAAATTTTTCAGGGAGCATAAAAACACGTGGGTTTGTAAGAATAAAGCAGATTTCAATGAAATATAAAGCAAAAAAGTTTTTTTTTTACATCGTAGGTTTGGCGTGGGTACGATAAGAGCAGGGCTCGAACTCGCAATTTTTCGGTTACAAAGTGAACGCTCTATTACTGAGCTACCGCGACCGGTGGTTTAAAACTTTTGATATATAACGAATTTGTAGATATATCATTAAATGGATTACTGGTACATGGAGCGTGGAAACGTTTGGACGAGGCTTTTCGTAGTTTTATTGTTGTTCTCTGTGACCAGTCACATTGAAATATTGGCAGCGTGGTCATCCAAACTCACTGACCAATCACATTGAATGATTGGCAACGTGGTCATCCAAACTCACTGACCAATCACATTGAATGATTGGCAGCGTGGTCATCTGAACTCACTGACCAATCACATTGAAAGATTCCAAACTCACTTATATAGAAACGACCAATCACATAGAAAGATTGGGAGCGTGGTCATCCAAACTCACATATATAGAAACGACCTAAATCACATTGAAAGTTTGGCAGCGTGGTCATCCAAACTCACTTATATAGAAACCACGTGGCCAATCAGCACGTTCGATCGAACGAAGTGGCACGATGTTTTTGGAAGGATGGTGCTATGGTAGTATTCATCCTTCACTTCCAAATATGACCATGACGTCACAGTACAAGGGACTGGTCACTCCTACCTTCACCTTGAGTAACTTTTCACAGTCTGGATACATACCACGTGGAATTCAACTCATTTTTTGAACAAGTCAGTCGGACAAGTTTATGGATTGGAGAACACTTATGCCACCACGTGTCTGCTCCTTCGTACCTATATATGAGTATCCTTCAGAATCTGCAACCAGACGTAGAGTACACCAAACGCTGCAACGATACCCTTACCCTGGGCAGTCCTAATGGGCTGTGTTTGGTGAAATCCAGCTCATTCTTTTTTATTTTTTTTTTCAAAGTCCACTATGTAACCTTTGAACTGCACACATGTGTTCAAGGTTTTGCACAAATGAATTCATGTCACCATATCATGACAGTGGGGGAGGGGATGTTTTCATGGACTGCTTACCCGAAGGCTTGGGTAGGGTGATGTCACCATATCAATCCAACGAACCTTCCTTCTACATCTATTTAGAACACAGTGAAATGCGAATACTACATTGTAATTTGACAAAATCAGTTGGGCTTTGTACACACATGTATATTCATTGGGTGTTAACTTCCGAGTAAAAAACAATAAATTCTGGGGCGTCTTAAAAATGTTTTATATAACCTTCTCAAGAGTGCGTTCAAGGTTATTCTTTTCATTCCAATTTCCCGTCGGGTTCGACGGTGTAAATCGCATGTTATTTTCGTTTTGTTATGATAAAGTTTACATAGATTTATGTAACACAAGGTCGTTCAATTAAATACACTCGAAGAATTATATAAAAGTACTCCTCACTCCCACCCACAAAAGCGCAATGTCCTCGATGTTACGCGCTTCTGCAGGTCATGAAAACCTTCGTTATCAACCTCCATCGGTGAAAGAAACTGTACTGTATCTGAAATTGAAATCGATATTTGTTGATAAAGTAAATCGAATTTATTGCTACGAATGCATTACGTGGCCTTACTGATATAAATATAGAGATTATGCACTTATTACAGTTTTCATATCAAAAGTGTAGATAACAATTATGTGGTTCTACCCACGATAACGATCATAAGCATCATTTAAATGATAAATATAGTACTCTGTACAAGCCTACGTATTTTTTGCTTACAGTGTCAACCATGCACAGTGGACAAGAGAGACTACGTAGTAGATTTTGTTTCTGGTTTGGTTTGGTTCTGGTTTGTTATGGTCTGCTGGGGTAATAATGTATTGTAAAGCGCTCTGGGTACCTACATGTAGGTAGATAAAGCGCTATATAAAACCAATCATTATTATTATTTTATTATTGACGATATGGAAGAGGAACTCTGATGTACAAGTTTCTCTTACCCCCAAAACGGTTTCAGCATCACTGAAGAGACATAATTTGTCGAAATGCGCATCTGGTGCATTAAAATTGGTACCGTATATTATTTATATTAGGAAAGGTCAAAATCCTTGATTTGCATTGTGTTGTAATAATGACCACAATTTATTGTAAAGCTAGTAATTATAAGGTTTACCATTATTACAATGGCGGTTACATAAGGCAACCACTATTACGACAACCTCTATTGTAATAGCATTCGTTATTGTGATAGCAGCCACAATTGTAACGCAGTCACTATTGTAATAAAAATCGTTATTGAAATTTATGTGCCCATTGTTATAACGTTAACAGCAGTTGAAAATATATTTCACTTGGTGATTTCACTTAAAAAAAGATATTAAAAATTCTTCTTCTGTAAAGAGTTTGTTTACCATGAAATTTTAGATTACTGCCGTCTATATCAAAATGTAGTACCATTGCGTTTTACCATTACTAATGTGCACGCATATCAGCATTTCAGAAACTTGAATATACGCAAAGCATATCATTAAATATATGGTATATACTGAATTTCTATAATAACTTATATCTAATGTTGTACCATATGATTAGCGTCTTTCCTATGAGTTTGGTTCGTGTTCCTTTAAAGATCCATAGATACTAATAATCTAAAACCCCATTATGTAGCACAGAAGTAATATAATGATAATAAAGTTACACTTTACAAAATAACTGGTTCATAACTGTAACACCCGTGTGAGCTTATTGCAATAATGTAAAGGCAAAGATAACGAACAATGATCAATCTCGTAAGTCCTAAATAGAATACAAAAACAAGAGTTGGGCAAACACGGACCCCTGGACACACCAGAGGTGGGAAAAAGGTGCCAAGGAGGAGTGAGCATCCCCTGTTGACCGGTCACACCCGCCATGAGCCCATAGTCTTGACAGGTAAACGGAACAATCGCGTAGTCAAATCAGTGTGTGAAAAACGGCTTAACAATGGCTATGAAACACACCAGACAGCATTTGACTCAATGGTAGGTCATACTGGTAAACTAAATTGTTATAACGACCATAGAATTTACGAAATGCTGCCTTTAAACGTGACTGTTGAAAACCCTGCAGCAACAACTTGTCTGTAAGTTCCTTGCTTCGATTTAAAAACTGATCATACGCAGAACAAGCTTTGTTTTAACCATTAGCAAAACTCAGTATCAACTCACACCTAATATGACAATGGTCATCAATAGCAAAACTCAGTTAAAGCGCTCATGTGATCCAAGAGGTTACTATTTTTCTTTCAATCTCATTCAGCTGTCACACTACGACGCGTATCATCAAGATAATAAAGCAACATACTGGTGTATTTACACAAGTTAAGAGTACGCGGCAATTCAGTGAGATGATTTTGTTGTACACTAAATGAGAACAAACTTTCGTGCATGCATGAATCAGTGATAAAGATATTGAATTATAGTGATCAATATCATAACGCTTGCAAAAATACAAACCCCTTGACATAACAGAGTTGGGATCAGGTGCTGAGGAAGACTAAGCATCCACTGTTGACCGGTCAAATGGGCCTCATTTTTAACGTATTGCTTATAGATCATATATAAGTTGGATGTACACAATAGAAAGGTAATACACATGTTAACGCACATTACTTGAAGATTCCTCACATGCTGATATTTGTACACAACCCGATGGGAATTTGTGTACTCTAAGTGTAACGTAAGTTTAACCTATTGGCAACAGTCTTGATTTAGCCGTCACTGATATCGACGTACATGGACGTATTTAATGCCTGACAACCGTAGATCTTGTTCAACGTGTGAAGGCACTGAATGTGTTCACAACCTACAGACAGCGTAATCACAGGCGTTTTGGGGTTCAAGTATGTTTATTGATCGATTATTTACTGTTGAAATCACGTCCCACTCGAGAATATTTCACTCATATGGAGACGTCACCATTGCCGGTGAAGGGCTGTAAATTTTAGGCCTATATAGGCTCGGCACTCAGGGCCTTTGAGCAGGGAGTGATCTTTCACGTGCAAAACGAGCCGTGACACGAGGCCTCGGTTTGTCAGGTATCGTCTTATGGACCGCCACATTCAGTCGCCTCTTACGACACGCAAGGGGATGCTGAGGACCTATTCTAATCCGGACCCACACGGGTTCAAATATGTTTGCTTGGCAGAGATAAAAAGATGAAGCATTTAATGACTTATTGGTCTGTATTCTATATCTGACGTCAGTTGTCAAAGTGCGCTCCAATACTTAAGCGTAAACAATGGGATATACATGTATATTCATTAAACACGTTAGTATAAAAAGTTAAAAACAGTTTCCTTTTGATTTTTTCAGTTAAATTTCAACATATGCCAGCGTCTTTGATAATTTCTTTTCTGTGTTGGTGTATAAGTTGTCTACGACGTGATAATATATAAAGGGTCTTTAGCTTTATATAAAGGGCCTTTAGCTTTATATATACGGCCTTTAGCTTTATATACAGCATCTTTAACTTTATATACAGTGTCAGGATTTCCTCCCAAACTTATATATAGAGGTTCACAATCATCTACCAATAAGCCAGGACTCTTTCAATGTGTGGAAATCGTTACACGTTTGTGAACATGGTGGGGTAGAAGAACATGTGATCGAGCGGTCGGAGATAGTGTTTATGAGAGAGAGAGAGAGAGAGAGAGACGAGAGCGAGAGAGAGAGAGAGAGAGAGAGAGAGAGAGAGAGAGAGAGAGAGAGAGAGAGAGAGATAGAGAGAGAGGATGTTTCTTTTCCAACACCCAAAATTCCTGATATCATTAGTAGGGAAAACATGCATCCTCTGGACACACCAAAGGTGGGGTCAGTTTCTTGAGAGTAAGCACCCCCCGTTGACCGGTCACGCCCGCAGTGAGCCCGATATCTGATATGATGAAAATGTATTTGTAATAGCACCACCGTGTTGTAATTTTGTTACTAGTATATGATCAAATGAAAGTTGAGGGTGTTTTCAAGACTTGACAACATTCAAACAAATCTTTAATTTTGTCTTTCCTCGGCGCAGTTCGAGATTCCAGACATATCATATTACGCGCATTTAAAAATGTTTAGAAATCGGAATGAAAAGATTTAATAAACTTCTCTGGGGCTGTAATACCTGTCGGTGGGTCTTAAAAGAGACTGGAGACAAAATATAGCTTTTTAACCAAGGACAGACTACATATTGTATGAGCACCATCAACTCAATTCTTTGTGCGGTTCCATCTTTACCTTGCCAAAAGCTCCTCTGATACGGTAATTTCTATTATAGGTTAATTATGACATGCAGTTGCACCCCTCCGGTGTCCCCTCTCCGTTTGACTGAGCGTTGTTTTGTTCGATTGCATAAAATATGACCTGGTGGTTAAACAAGTGCGACTTGAATAACACAATCATAATGCCAGAATGACATATACCATGAACAGGTAGCAATTTTCAGTGTAACTCTGATCTCTCTGCTTCATGAATTACAATAAAAGGCGCGTATCTGTAAAAACATTCTAGTGATATAAATTTAATGAAAAAAGTCATAAAACTCAAAAGGCTTGACAAGCCGGCAACGTGAAACAACCCCAGATGTAAGAAAAATTGGTTTGTTCTGCTGTACAATTCGAGATATCTTGACACCAAGATAAAAATGTGCATATGTTCAAGGCCAGCATGGTTGCATAGGTCGTCTTGGTTAACCGGCATGCGGCTTCGTCACCTTCTGATTTGTGGTTAAAGGGAGAGAACACGCAGAACACTTTGCAAGAAAAAAGCATAATTTATCAACAGGACATGCAGCACATCGCTGAGACATTCAAAGGTTATAATCTAGTACATTATGACATTTGCAGGATGACTGTTTAAGTATGCAAAACTCCTAAGGAGGCCATCTTCGCTAGCCAAGGGTTTTCGGTCCACTCCAAGGGGAGCGGAGTGGACTGAAAACCCTTGGCTAGCGAAGATGGAGACATGCACATGCGTCAGATGCATTGGAAGTCCTATCAAGGTATATACATGTATTCTTTAATTCGGCAGATTTTTGCCTTCCTATTGTAGATTTTCAACACTACGGTTATTTCGAAGCCTTTAAAACATGCACACTATCTCAATCTTTGAGAACGGTTGTATAAGTGACAACACAAGTAGCGGTTTGTAAATGGTGACCTGTCCCTTACACAACTTCAATAGAGACTTTTTATGTCCCTATGCTGGTGTGTAAGGCACAGTTGGTTATTTGATCCTACAACTCGTCTTACGTGTTCATTATATGAAGTTCTATTTTTGAGAAACAACATATATTTCTCAATCGGGGAAGGGAAGTCAGAACATGACATACCCGGGGAAGGGGCTTAACAGCACCTAATATATATATATATATATATTATATATATATATATATTTATATATATATATATATATATTATAATATATATATATAATATATATATAATATATAATTAATAATCTATAAAGGGTTTTAAATGAGAGGCTTGGAGGTTGTTAAAATTCTGTGTAATATTTAAAAATAGAAGAAATAATTTGAGTTTTCTTTTTTGATATAATTGGATGGACTGTTACAGATCTTCAGAAATTTCTTCCAAAATTCTTAAATTTGTGTTCACTATGATTGCAAATGTGTTTCTCTTACTTATAAAGATTTTACAAGTATACACGATGTCAATAAATTTTACCCCCTTACTGGTGATGTACACATTTAGACGCATTGTGATTTTGTATTATTAAAGTATGATACTTCTCCAATACATCAAGTGGAGCGGGAAATTCGTACAAAAAACATGCGCCCTAACGATTTTTTTTTTTAATTTTTACATATTACACAGAACTTAAAAGAAAACCTTTTCTTAAATAAATCAATAATCATGTGACTCATTTAATGCTTAAAAATAATTGATGATTAAATTATTTTGTTACCACTTTGCTCTGCATGATTTCTGTGTTGCGGTTAGCAAACAAGTAATGATTGTATACAAATGATGGGGCAGAGTCAGCGAGCTGGAAGGCCACATCATTTTGTTACACCTAATTTCAATCGTAATTTCATTTTGATACAGAAAAATTATTCGTCAGTGTCAAAAGAGACCCTGGCAGGTGTAATGCTTTGTCCATAGCTACTTAAAGAGTTGCTTGATAATTAACCAATGCAAAGACCCATGCATTTGGGTGTCATCCTGTGAATTTATAAGACGTACACAGAGGAATGTATTTGTTTTTTTAAATGTTGTCGCTCACGCACCAAACGCATTTATTCACGAAGACACTGAGCAGACAGTTGAAACCTCCTGTTAGCTTAAGGCGAGAAAGCAAAGTTATTAAACCAAACCGAGATTTTACGTAAGAGAAGCAAAGGTCATTGTCACGCATTATTATATCGTAATCACCAGTTGAATATAAATCATTTTCTACTTATCAAGATTAGTGAATGCATGATGAACACCCAGGGAAAATTTGCATGTCTTAAGAATGGCGATAGGAGAATTCTGACTTTGCGAGATCCACAGAATCGCATACGAAGTGTAAGCCTATTCATTACAAATTCATAACGACCAATTTCGTTTTTACCAGTGACCTTGGCAGTTGTCATATCATATCATTTCAAGGTCACGATACATCATCTGACCACAAGTATTCACTGTATCAAGCATGAACTTATAATGTTACTCCATTAAAAGTTATAACCAGGACTTTTAACACAATTGAAGTGCCTTTAAAGTCACGACTGTCACTCTGGGGATACTGCTATGAATAAAATATACATCGTATTTTGTCTAATTGTGATGCTTTTAGATTGTGTGGTAAAATTCTGAACCCTGAGATTTTTCAGCAATCACTATTTTAAATAGTAATGATCTCCCTTTGATAAAGGTTGTTCCCTTCACTTTTTTTCATGTAAAACCCCTTGGGTCAGTGATACTATAAACCGAATTTCAAAACAATATAATTATACCACTGAGAATTAACCATATTCTGGAACATTTGCGCAAACCACACGTCATATGAGCGACATTAGACCACTGATACAACGGCTCAGGTGAGCCCTAAAATCACACGGCCATCTAATGGCGACATAGGGCACTGATACCACGGCTCAGGTGAGCTAAAATCACATTGCCATTAATGGCGCCATAGGGCACTGATTACCACGGCTCAGGTGAGCTAAAATCACAACGCCATCCTAATGGCGAACATAGGGCAATGATACCACGGCTCAGGTGAGCTAAAATCACACGCCATCTAATGGCGACATAGGGCATGAATACCACGGCTCAGGTGAGCTAAAATCACACGCCATCTAATGGCGACATAGGGCACTGATACCACGGCTCAGCGTGCAGCCTAACAACAGACCACTGATACTACGGCTCAGGTGAGCTAAAACAAACACTATGTTATAGAGAGAGAGTGAGAGAGAGAGAGAGAGAGTCCCTGTTCCAAGGTCGTCACAATGAAAAAAGGCTTTCGTCGGATTGCACTGTTTTACTTGTGAGTCGAGAAGCAAGAGAGTGCCATAAGTAACCTTAGTGTCATCTCAAAGACATCATTTTTCTTGACGGTGACCAAATGACCTTGGTCTGAACACATGCTCGGTCATCATCAACATATATTATGTCGTCTGAATGTTTGATATCTGTACATTGTAATGTCAACATCCAGTGAAATGTCGTGACATCGACAGTTTTTTCCCCCTTCATTTTTATACATGTCCCGCCCTGTGAAAGAGAAAGAACATACAGCTTTGCAAATGTTGGTTAGTCTCCCACATCTACTTTGAACCTTTCAGGCATCATACTGATTGGTTGATACGCATCACGTGCACCGTACGAGGATCGAGTCCTAATGACCACGATTAACAGATTGCCTCTATTGGTTGATGGCAATGCCATTCATTTGTTCATAAACTGTTACGGGATAAAAAAAACAAAAAAAAAAACTTGTCGTGTCCTTCAACCTTACATATAGGTATATAGATGATGTATTATCAATTAACAATCATAATTTTCATAATTATGTCCATTTGATATATCCTGACGAACTCGAAATAAAGGACACCACAGAATCTAACAAATCTGCTTCATATTTGGATATTTTACTTAATATTGACTCTAATGGTAGACTGACAACTACATTATATGATGAACGTGATGACTGACTTTGCAATTGTCAACTTTCCTTTTCTATGAAGTTATAAATGTACCACTATCACCTCCTTAAGGCCCGGTCACACCACCCGAACTTTGTTGGAGCGTTCCTGGAGCGGTGAAAAAAAAATCATCTCCGCTTGTTACCGTTCACCACCGTTTAACAGAAGTTGGCCCCCGTTAAGGCAACGCCGTATACGCTCGGCCACCGCTGATGGTCCCTCCTACCGCTCCGAAAGTTTTGAGCTGCACAAAATATTGCAAGCGGTGAGGGGCGGTCAATTTTCCACTCCGGCAAAGTTCACCACCGCTCCAACAACGCCCTGTCAAAGTTTGGTACCGCTAAACGCAAGTTCGTGGACGTTTGGGTCCGCTAGGCCAACGCAGAAATCTTGAACGCTGGGCCACCGCTTTTTCGCAAACTTTTCCAGGGCGGTGATTAAACGTTGCACA
>CAJDSM010018586.1:331-11436 GCA_903981925.1 Ostrea lurida
AGGGCTGGATCAATATATCGATTATCGATATTTTTGAGCGATACAATAACCGATACAAGCCCCGTATCGTTTAATATGAAAAAAATTGTTAACGGATGCAACAACGAGATTTCACGAACGAGTTAACAAATAAATTGAAAATTTACGAACGAACTATCTAAATGTCATTTGCTCCGTGACTGCATACTCACTCGTGAGCTGTCTTGTGGTCTCAGTTTCCAATTAGCTTTAAAAAGCCAGCATTACGTGTGGAAAAACAGGGGCCGCAAGTTCTGTTGGTACGACTAATTTATTAAATGAAGTTACAATTCATTTGTAAATTTTCATCCTGAAAAAAAATTCCGCCGATGCCTCTGACTCGCAGTGAGATTTTAGTACAATGTACAACAGGAGATAGGCCCTATTGTATCAGCAACTTATAATTATAGAGCTTGTCTAAAACCAGAACAAGTGGATGACTTTTTTGTGTGGGGAAAATATATATTTAAAACACTTGTGATAGAAAAATAAATAACAAACATATGTACAATTGTATTAAATTTTAAATTCAAGCTAACTATTCAAATAGAACAAATGGAGAAGATGAAGATTTAATTTTTCTAATCCTCAACCTTATGTGTAAATGTAGTTACATTGTATCGTCAATACATATCGGATATCGTTTCTCTGTATCGCAATACGTATCGTATCGAACTTTTCCAAACGATACCCAGCCCCACTTTATAGTGTGTATGAGTACTTTTTAAAGCGAGCTCGGGGCCAACTACTAACAAAAAAGTTAATGTTGCAGGGTTATAACGAATCTCGTTTAAAGTATCATTTCGCAAATTCTACGGTCGCTTGTGTGCGATTACAAATTATCACCGAATCATATGTTGACCGACTTGCTTCATACTCTTTGTTAGACTGTCATTTTCGTACTAGATTTGACGACGGGTAACCCCGTTTACTTTGTTTCGACTACCGGCTCACGGCGGGTGTGACCGGTCAGCAGGGAATGCTTACTCCTCCATCTCAGCTGATCCTGCCTTCGCTTTTGTCGAAGGTCCGTGTTGCCCTACCCTCGATTTTGTATATATGTTTTTGGGACTATGATTACGTTTAACACATTGTTTATTTCGCCAATTTATATCTTTTGACCCCTTAACTTGATAACAACCAAACTTGATAAAGGGATTGTCCTAAGATAGTAGCTGATCCTTATTGATTTTCAGGTCACAAAGTCAAAGGTCAAAGCTTTGGTCTTAACCCTATGTGTTGGTGTTGTATGCTCAATGTCTTTTGACTCCTTTGCTTGATAACAACCAAACTTGGTACATGGGGTTGTTGTTACACTCAAAAATTGAACACAATCATATGATTTCACATAAATTTATTCCATGAGTGTATCATTGAAAAGATTCTGGAGAACTGGTTAAAACTTACAAAAGCTTTATATACTGAAAATTACAAAGTTCCCACGGACAGGATGCGAGTTAATTAATTCTTTCATTGATAAGGTGACAAGCAAATAATTATACATAAACAAAAGCTACAGAGTCACTTAAGTGAAGGTGATTTAGATTATCATTGTAGAACTCAGGAATTTGAATGAACTTTAACTAAAATAGAATTAATGAAAGTTCCCTAGAGAGATGACCCCTATTGACTCAGGTCAAAGTCAAAACGCTGATTGGTTGTTTTACGTGCGTCAAGATTTTTTTTCTCACTCAAATTGAGATACAAGTGCTATCAATTGGTTGGTTGGTTGTTTTACGTCCGTCAAGAACATATTGAGACAACACCAGTTGTAGGTGAAGTATCGCAAACTGAGACCTGTGCTTAGCCGGATCGAGGGATCGCCTGCCGTGTTCTCGGTTTTTAAGGTCATGTCCCTAAAAGATCCATGCTTCTCACCCTATCTTTTCAGCCATATTTGAAGTCATCAGCTGTTTTAAAAATATTTTTTTTATGCTTGCATTTAACTTGTAATTAGGTATTATAAAAAATGAATTAAAGTACATGTATATCGCTTTGCCTATTTTTTGTTCTACATGTAATGGGCTTTAGGGTAATTTTGTTTATTACATAAGGCGCTATATAATATAAAAATATAATGATACTAATATTGGGTCGACGAACTGATACACCAGTACTATCCTCTCTGTGGCTCAATGAGCCTACACTTTTTCGAACACTTCCAAGGTGGTTGTGATCTTGACATGGGACAGTTATGTAACATTCATATCCGACGCACTACGAATATAAAATAAGATAATACTAACAGCTGCATACAAAATATTTTAAGTACGAAAGATGTGCATTAATCTGTGTCATGAAGAAATTTAAAAATTCTGTGCATGCTATTTTCGGAAAGTTGACATTTTCGAAAAGTTTCTTCGTTGAACTAGTGTTTCTTATAGGCATAAGGTCCTTGCATCCTAAAATGATACACTGCACTGGTAAATGACTGTCGCAAACTAAAAGCGCCAATATTTTAGAAGTACCCCCCGCTGACAATAGATCTATTCTAGCTGATGAAAACAATATTGATCCCACCTCTGGTGTATCCAGGGCCCGTGTTTGTCCAACTCTTAATTTGTATTTCATATAGGATTTATGAGATTGATCATTGTTATCTTTATATTTTTCTTGGATGCAACTGAAATAAAAACAAAATATTATATTTTAGTGTTTTTGTTCATGAAGAGAATGGAATTATATTGATAATGTCAAGTGAACCTTATAATCAGTTATTAAATACAACTTAATTACTAATATACACTAACGATAATTAGTAGTTCATTAATTAATGTTTTGGAAAAAAGGTCCAAGGGCGATAACTTTGGTGACATTAGGCCAATCAACAGGAATGTAAAGCTTGATCTGTCGGGTAATAATATATTACAACGTAAGGTAACAGTGAAGAATTAGAAATTTCCAAACTCTAGGGGACATAACTGGTTAAACGATTCAATCGACACGAAACTCGAATTTGGTTTGCAAGTCATCAATATATAGATCGAGGCATAACAAAAATCTGATCATTATCCACATCCAGGGAAAAACTGGCAAATTAAACAGAAAATACACCCCCTGACAAGCGTAAGCGAGGAGCTATGACTTCCGGTGAAATAGGTCAAACTGAAATTCAGACTTAATCTGCAAATCATCAGTATAAAGATATATTTATAGAAAAATACTAGTTCATTATTTACAATCATAGGGAACTTTTAAGCCCAGAGGATACGCAAGCATTTATATCACAGGGTGTTTTCGCATTCAATTTTATGAAAATGTATGAGGATGTTATTAAGAGTTCAATATCAAATTATTAAATTAAAATTTGATAGACTGGAAGTGATAGGATGAGTTCAGTGAATCAACAAGGCTATACAATATACTGTACCAATAATTAACCGGCACAAACGGTTTCACAGCAGATCACAGCATATATGGTCCTCTATGTCAAAATGTTATTACCATACTTGAATTTCAATATCGTATTTTGACCAGCCTGCTCGACACTTTGAACAGGCAAGGTCATTATGATCACTTCTTCACTAAATATTTCCGTTATATTGTAATTATTTCTTATCGAATCTGCTGGTTTTGGACTTTACATTTCAGTCAAGTGAAAATTTCTCCGAAATATTGTGCTTTTAATTGTTTTTCTTTGAAAAGTTCAGATTCTCCGTGCATTGCATAACACGCTGAGACAGTACCTACACGTCATAGTATGATTTTCGTCGAATCAAGGAGCGGAGTTTGACCTGTCAGACTAAAAACACGCCAGCGTTCTAAAACATTGTCTGTTTATTATTTGAACTGGGACTGTAAACAAAAACACATGTATGTACGTAGATGGTTATTACCTGATTCGGTTTGAGCACTGCTAGTTTATGTACTCTGTCAAATCTCCTTACTATGAGTAAAACATGCACTGCAGATACATGTATTGTCGCAAATAATTAAACTGACCACAAACCTTTTTATAAACATCCGTAACACAACACACCATAGGAAGAAATGCATGGTGAAGTGGTACTTCATATTGATGTAAAGAAGCCGGAAAACTGCACCACTGCTCATGATGCAATTTTCTTTCTTTCCTCGTGGTATGCACACCTCCATCTAACGAAAAAATAAATTTGAACCTTATCATTTTCAAAATATATCAAAACATTGAGTGATTGCTCCTTCGCCAAGAGCTCGGCATTTAGAAGTGAAAATCACGGGTCTTTCAAAAGGAGGTCCCGTGTCGCAGCATGTGGCATGCAAAAGAACCCTCACTGCTAAAAGCCATGAATGCTAAGCATAGGTCTTAAATTTGCAGCCCTTCACCGGCAATAGTGACGTCTCAATGAGTGAAATATTCTCGACGGGACGAAAAACAATAAATAATCAATCAATCAATCAAAACATTGAGTTTAAGTAATATGATATATGATTTGAGTTTCAAATTCATTCGGCGTATCAATACACAACATGAAATGAAAGTCAGGTTTTCTTTGATGCAAAAATCAAACAATTTTTTTCGGCCAATCAAAATTGCTTTAAGACTGTGAATGTTAAGTGATAGCAGGAAGTGGCAAAACACATTTAAAGTTACCATGCCAAAAAGGAAGGCAAAGAGCTTATGTTCTGCGTATAATTTTCAGTTTTTGAATCGAAGGGCCAGGCTACTTTAACAGACAAGTATGTTTTGCAGGGTTCAACAGTCCAGGTATTAAAGGGGCAAGCATTTACGTAAATTTTTCCTAGGTTGGTCCGTTATAACAATTTAGTTTTACCAATATGGAACCTTCATTGAGTCAATTGCTGTCTGATGGTGTTTTCATAACACCATGTTTAAAAAGCCGTTTTTTCACCACCACTGATTTGACTAAACGGACTATGTTCCCGTTTTACCTGATTTCAAGGGACTGTGGGGGGCCTCGCCGGCAGGTGTTGACCGGTTCAACAAGGGGTGCTACTTTCCTTCCTAGGCAAACTGAATCCCCACCCTTTTTTTCTTGGCTGTGGTTCCAGGGGAGGTCCCGGGGATTGGCCCAAATCTTGCTTTTTCTGTATTACATTTAGGACTTAACAGGAAGATTGATCCCCCACTGTTCTTTTATCTTTGCCTTTTAAATTATTGATTTGATTGATTATTACGATTTAACGGTCCCAACTCAGAAGAATATTTTTCAACTCATAAGGGGAAGCGGGGGACAGTTTCCCCACCATTGCCGGCCGAAGGGCATGGCCAAAATCTAGGCCTAATAGGCTCCAAGGCCACTCAGGGGGCATTTTGAAGCAGGGAGGGATCTTTTTTTGTTGCCACAACTGCTGTGACACGGGCGGGGCCTTCGTTTTTTTCCGGGGTCTTCATCCGAAGGACCCGGCCCCATTTTATTGGCCCTCTTAGACATTGCAAGGGGATGTGGGGACCTATTCTAACCCGGAATTCCCCAAAGGGATTATATAAAATTGGTTTATTATTAACAATTATTTTGTGAATTTTTCGACGGTCCATTAAATAACATTGTGCTTTGTTTTTATTTCTTTCCCCAAAAATCTTTGAAGTCGCGGGATTATATGGTTCCCATGGGACCAGGGGAAGATAAAACACATAATATTCCCCCTGAACGGTTTTAAGGTCCGTAAAATATAAGTTTGACTAGTTTTTGGAGATTTGTCGGCGAGGGGGACCGTATATGGCATCTAAACGAATGCCACCTTAATGGCAAAACCTTCTTAATTCTGAAAACCCAGGGAGCGAACTTTGGGAGCCCCTCGGAGCTGTCAATTTCTGTAAGATGTGGAACTTGAGGAGAGTGAACTAAATATTTGTAGGTGTGAATCAAACACTCAAGGAAAAAGATTGGAGAATTAATTGTAAAATATCTATATAACTGCAACCAGGTTATGTAAGTAAAAAACCTTCACGGTGAAACACCAAACCACCCCAACACGTCCTTCATTTGTTAAACATGGACCTACAAGTATTGTGAATTATGTTTAGATATTAAAATATTAGGGATTTTGAGAGACAAGTATGGACGGACATGTTCTTACTAATATTCTTCTTTCTCAAACCATTTTCTTTCAAATATTGAAGAGGCAAGGCAACATACTTCCCATATTTCATGTTCTGGAAGGGGGAGGACATGTCTCATCCCGGGAACAAGTGGAAAGAGGCAGTTTATTAAATTCACCTGGAGGAATATTGTATAATAAAGAGCGCCCCAATGCGACTTATTTTCCCTTCTAATTTGTTTTTTTTATATATACCCACTGTTGTAAATTAGGTCTTATTTTGAATGTGTCCCCTGTGCCTTTACTCCGATTTTGTATAGATTAATTTTTTTTTTTGTTTTTTTTATTTTGTTTTTTTTGATTTATGATTACGTTTAAACCCCACAGTTCGGTTAGGTTGTACTTCGCCTCTTTATTACCCGTCTTTCCTTGTTTACCCGGTTTCTTTCCTTGAAGGCCGGTTATTTTATACATAAGTTTTGGAAGTTAATTTACAATTCTTCCGACTAAGCCACTTCCTATCCTTTGTGATGGGGGATAGACCAATGCCATTTTTGATTTTTTGAACAAATTGTCTTAATTCCCATTTGTAAAAATGCCGGTTTTCTTAGTCCCAAGGGGAACCGGTTAATTTTCTGTGTTCTAAATTTTTTACGTACGAAACTTAACAATTTAAACAAGAGTTTGAAATTCTTCAAAAAAAAAAAAAAAAAAAAAAATGAAACAAACGAACCAAAGAAATTGGCAAGTAAATGGAATTGATTTACACCGGGCTATACAAGGGCATAATATGATATCCATTTTTCATTTTTTTATGCGTTGTGGAAAAATCGAGACACGCTCGTTATTTCTTTGTTTTTGATTTTTGCTGTTTCATTTGGTGGGAGGGGGACTAAATTATGGTGATTCTAAACAGAGGTTGGGGATAGATAACCACTTAGAAATTTACCTATTATGGC
Source organism: Ostrea lurida (assembly GCA_903981925.1). NCBI lineage: Eukaryota > Metazoa > Mollusca > Bivalvia > Ostreida > Ostreidae > Ostrea > Ostrea lurida. Next base: position 7,291 of record CAJDSM010018586.1, read on the forward strand.
TTTATTATAATTACTGATAGACTTGAAACCTTTGTTTTGTTGAAGGACATGTAGGAATCCAATATTTTTTCCTTTAAAAAGTATATCGTGAATCGGATAGGACTGGAAACATTGTTCAAGGACAGAGGAATCTATTATTTTTTTCGACTAGTTATGGGGCATTCTCTTATTACACCAGAGTTGGTACGGTCCTTATCTTCCCTTTAGATAAGGGGGGACCGACAACTTACTGTGTACAGAGAATTGTAGTCATTAATTGGGGTTGGGAATCTAAGATGAGGGGCCTGTGTGAGCGAACCCACTTAACAGGAATTTGAAAACTCCATTTAACAGATCTGATATATGGTGTGTGGCGGGGGACAGGGTTGGATCCCATTTTATTTTCTTTTTTCAAGTTAAGGGTGAGGGTCTAAAAGGGGGGGGGATTAGCTGCCATTTAAATAGCTTGTTGAAAATTTAACACTTAATTCGGTAGGCCTTTTAATTTATTTGAACAACGGAGTACTGATACAAATGGTTATCTACATACTTAAAATTGACGAAATGTATGCTCGAAGAGGTTAAAAGGTCATGGAAGACGAATTCTAACAACACTTTTTCAAATAATCTATCCAGTTAAATATTAAAACTTATTTTTTCATATCACTTCCTCATAAAATTATTTTCTTTAAAAAATAACCGACGTTATTTTACCCTAAGAATCGAAGTTGCCAAAGGTACTTCAAAAAATGAATTTTCTTTACCCGGATTGTATCCGTTCCTGATTCTGTCGAAATTTTTTTGGACGTCACGAGGACCCCACCCAAATCCTTGTATAGTGAATCAAAATGAAACGCAATTGCCACTTGTTAAGGACGATTTATCTCGGCCAACTTTTTGAGGGAGTTTTGTGGATGAACATGGGGCCTGAGTTGTTGTTATAAGGATCTTCCACGTGAACCCATTTATTAATACCAACTACCAAAACTAATTTTTCATCGGTGGACGAACAAAAAAGGAGGGACTATTTTTCAAGATTTTTAATTTTAAAAATTCCATTCCGAAACCTTGTTGTCAAATTAATTAGGCGGGGACTGGGCTGATAGGGGATACATTTGATTAACTTTTCAGGGCAGAATTATTATTTCTATTCTAAGGCCCCAGGAATTTGTCAGCACTATTTTCTCCTTTTTTTTCTAGTCTACTTATAATGGCAAAAGTATTGGTGTCCTCCGCGGTTTTTAATTAGCGAATGTTTGAGAAGATTCGTTCCTCCAATCACTTTTTCTTTGGGAGGTCATCTGCGACGGCGGGCTTCATCTCCGGAGGGGCGGGCGCGAGGTCTTTGTGACATTCATGAGATCTATCGAGAGAACGTTCGACTGTCTGACATCGCCCTTCCACACCACCCCCTTCCATTTTCAAAATCATTTATAGTGTTGAGCAATAGTATACCTTTTCAGTATAATTTTCTGTTCAACGATGGTGACCTGGTTTACCATAACGATGAATATCCATGGAAACTGCTGGTGATATAAGCATTTACGAGGGCCAGGACAAGTATCATAATAGTGTGGATGCCTTTATATCAACGCCTCTCACTGGTGTTCTGTTACTCTCATTAATAATTCATTTCATGTGTATCTAATTCAAAAACCGGAATTCACTATGTTTTAGCCTCATTCTCTCCTAATATAATTTAGTATAAACTCACTCCTACTGAACCTTTTCATTCTCCACTAGCCTGGATTTTTCTCGTCATTTTTTCTCATCAACCTTGCCGGCATTATTATAATAGTATATATATATATATAAAGGTGGAAAAAGCATAAGTCTATTTTCTCAGTCGGGCTCACATTTCTTTTACATATTAAGAAAATGCCCCCCCCCCCCCCCCCCCCCCCCCCCCCCCTCTCCCATCTTTCGGCACGCACGCCTACCCCACCCAACCCCCAACCCCCCATTAACCCGCCGCACTTCCTCCCCATTCCAAAACCAATGCTTTCTTCCCCCTGCCCCCTCCCCGCCCCCCTTCTGTTTTGTCCAATTAGATACTGATTGGAATATAATTCAATAAATTTCGGTAGGTATATTTTCTCTCTCACCAAACATTATGATATCACACCCACCTTGTTACCATATACTCTCAATTACTTCTCCTGTAATCAACTATCTCTCGATTTCGTGTGTGTGAATTTTTGCGTGTCATAGACGCTGAAAAAAAACCTCCAAGAATGAGTAGATCCGCCACATTCGGATTTCTATTATGGACGTCAATACATATAGACATGACGTTCACACATCTTTCTTTCTATCAACACATATGTTTCCGATAAGTGACTGAGCTAGGTTAATGATGACTAACTGTAATTTTTTAATTCCGAGGAGAGCAAAACATATGCAAAGGGATCTTAGTGGGCAAGCACTAAATCCACTTTTAAAAAGTTATAGTATTTTACAATCACTCTCTCGCACCAGATTTAGTTGAAGAATTTATGCACGGAAGAGAGGGGAGTGGAAAAATGCGCTACGAGTGACTTTATCTGTGACGTATAGTTCAGTATATGGAGATTGACGCTATATTACGTAAAGTATAAATGTACACCAAAGTTGTTGTTTCTATGTGGCCGTACCCCGTTTTATGCGAACGTTCTCATTTTCTTTTTTTTTAATATAATGGAAAACATAATTCTTAAAGGGCGCAGTGACAAAAAAAGAATTTTATGGATCTGATTTACTGGTATATTTATTCTTTAGGTATTCCCATTTTACTTCGTCGAGATCATAATCCGACGTTTATTGTAATACGCGGACTGTGCTCTCAGACGTCGTGAATTGATAGCAAAGGAAAAAAAAACACAAAGTGAGAGAACTAGGCGAAAACGAATCCCCAAAGACATGTAACGCTTGACTGATGTATGTACAGCCAGTCTGTGTGACAAGGAAGACTTCTGGGATTGTTATTTGGTGACACAAAAATTAGTTACTATGTTAAAGGTTGGATTTAACACTTCCTTTTACGGCTCGCATTGAGTGCATGGTCATGGGCAAGTCGCGCGAGGCTCAGCGCTCTTCGCGCTCGGCTCCACTCGCCTCCGCCCTCACTAAGTTTAAAATCTGTAAAAGGAAATGGAACGTAATTATATAAACTACACTAAGAAGATTATAAAAAAAACAAATTCAATGCGTTCAAAAGTTTTAGTTGATGTCCACTCAAATCTCATCTTATGCCCTTTGCAGAGTATTAGTAAATTTTTTCAATTGCAACACCCTCTCAATATACCGCCCAAATAGGTCAGTTTGTAAAAACCCACGTTGTATGCATAGTTAAATTACAACTGAATCTCATATCTATATAATATAAATTATACAATAGTCTTTGTAATTACAAAAAGGACGCGAATATCAAAACATTGTGTCAAACGTAAATAACAACTCTATGTATTTTCAGTCCATCCAAATCAGAATTTTGCACTCACAATGTTATACATAACAAGTCTCCAAATATGATTATGGTGAGAAATAGATTTTTTTCCTGATACGACTCTTTCTCGAGCGATAATTTCTTCTATTGGGGGAGGAGGGTGGGAGGAACCACGCAATATAAGACGTAGGTGCTGGGGAGCGTAAGTTAGAAAAAACAAAACTATTTGAAAGAAAGCACTTTGTTCTTCTTTTTATTTATTGGAGTTAAAAAATTGCTTTAAGGATTCCACAAACAAACCGTACACCTGATTAACTTCGAAACCGATGTGTACCGGAACCTAGACATTGCTCTGACAAAATTGTCGTGTATACATTTTACACACGTTTCGATCGATCGAGAAAAATTATTGTGGATACATAAGTGGAGTATGAGTTTATGCACAACACCCCAATATTTCGAATCTTACTGTGTTTTTGTGTATTGTTAACACTTTCTTCTCGTGGTTATCTTTCTTTCTGATTTTAGATTGTGCACCCCCGTCTCTCTCTCTCTGAAATGTATGTACGCAATATCTGGCTCAGTGATGAGGTGATCTCTATATAAAATCCGACAACTGCGTTTTGATTTGGACACACTCCAACACTCCAACAAGGTTTTGAGAAAATTTAAAGATCGGCACCGTGGACGGATGTCATATACAAACTAAATTGCCCAAAGAAATGTACCATCCTATTTTGTAC
>CAJDSM010018587.1:18404-28460 GCA_903981925.1 Ostrea lurida
GCAAATGTTTTGTGATATTTCTTGTAAAAAGCCCCCCCCCTTTTCGTTTCTTCTTGTTTGAATTTTGAGTGTACTGTTGTTACTTTTGAAAATACACGAGGGTATGCACTACGACACTCACCCACATACGTCATGAAATGTCTTGAAGTTCATACCCCTCCTGTATTTTCACTAACCAGTTGTGAACACCAATCATTATTGTATACACTGGTCAGTGGTTGTAACAACAGTTTGTGAACACCAATCAGTTATTGTATACAACTGGTTCATGTGAGTTGTAAACAAACAGTTGTGATGGAACACCAGTCAATCATTGTAAAACACTGTCAGTGGTTGTAAACAACAGTTGGGAACACCAGTCAATCATTGTATTACACTGGTCAGTGGTTGTAAACAACAGTTACGTTGAACACCAGGTCAATGTATTATAAAACACCGGTCAGTGTTGTAAACAACATAATGTGAACACTCAGTCAATCATTGTAAACACCGGTCAGTGGTTGTAAACAACAATTGTGAACACCAGTCAATCATTGTAAACAGTGGTTATAAATAATATCGATCAGTTGTTCTAAAAACCAACCAGTTGTTGTGAACTCCAGCTAGCTTTTGTGAACACTGATCAATGTTTTGAACATCAGCCACTTGTTGTGAACACCAATCAGTTGTGAACACCAGCAAAATGTTTTAAACACTGATCAGCTATGAACACTAAGCAGTTGTTTTAAACACCGAATACCTGCTGTGAGCACCATACAGTTGTTATAAACACCAGCACTTTGTTGTAAAAACCAATCAGTTATTGTAAACACCGACTAAGTGTTACTGTCTCCCGAGGCTGGGGGTTCAATTAGTAACGATCCAGGACTAAACTGTCTATGTTTAGAGAATTTGGCGAAGAATATTAACAAGGAACCGTATTATGTTCTTCAGCCTCGGGACAATTATTCAAGATGAAACAAGAAATCTGTGATCCAATGCTCATTAATGATACCCCCGCTTTAAGCTTATTAAAGCTGTCAATATTGTTGTACGTAATTCCAAGTCCTCTGCAAACAGGAAGTAAATGTCCGAGGAATCTGAAAATACATCCCAACATACACCATACCTATATGAAGCTTTATACACAATATTAGTAGCCTGTGGTATATAGTTGCTGAGAATTATGTTAGAAAAATGTTGTATATAAGCAATGTATATATATTAAAAAAAATCCAAGTTCTCGCCAAACAGGAAGTAGATGTCCGATGAATCTGAAAATACATCCCACAATACACCATACCTAAATAAAGCTTTATGCAAAATATTAGTAACCTGTGATATATACTTGCTAAAACAATATGTTACGATAATATTGGACGGACGGAATGACGGACAGGGGTAAACCCTCCACCCTCTCCTTCGCAGTGGGGGTATAATGAAAAGATATTAGTCAATTAAAAGGCGCTGGACACGTACAGTGTTCTAGGATATAGGTGACATATTATGTAACAGTCCCTAGTAAATTGTCTTCTCACATTTTATCTTACAAAAAGTATTCCCTCGAATAAATGAGGTAATAAAACCCCGGATGTTCGTACCTCCACAACAGGTGAATCTTGGTGTTATAATACATACATATGGAAAGCTTAATTAAATAAAACACTCAATTTATTATTAAGGATAAGGAGACATTCAAGTAGTCTGATACAGGCAGTGCAAATCCATAAAAAAAATCGTAACCTGAATGAGAAAACCAATTTACTGCACTTTTATCATTAAAAGTTGAAACTTCTTTTTTTTTATGCTGTGGTTATTAAAATGATTTATTCAATTAATATGAATAATTATGAGTTCAATTAATTCTTCACCTTCGTACACCATTAATCAATAAGGTTACTAATAACATGAAAATCAGCTGATCGATTACCTTAAAACATGTCTTCCAGTACAGGCTCGCACACCACGAATTTGTCAAATTCTTGTTGGCTACAAATGGTAGTAAATAATAAAGCAAAAGAGGAATATCGTTCAGTGTTCAACTATCTGTAGTTTTGAGAGGAGAAATAAATCGGCCAAAATGGCAAAAGAATGACTAACTTTTCTAATTAGAGGGGAAACAATTAAGATAATAAAATAGCTCCCCATACTGAATTAACACCATTCATTCTTGTCTTTGAAAGAGATGCCATATATACTTGTACTTTATCATTAATATCAGATTGAAATCTTTTACAAGGCAGCTTGATTTTGCTATCTATAAAGTACATGATTCCCGTGAAATTAATTTTGTGGTGGTTTTTACCTCGTCAGTTCATTTACATACAATGCACATGCAGTTTATGAATTGCATGCCTGTTAGGATGTGTACTAACAAAATTATCAATCATTGAAGGACCAACTGGAAGGTACTTTCTTGATTGTGGAGTTGAATTACGATTTCAAATTGTCTCTCAACAAAACACGAAATACACAAATGCAATATTTCTACTCGGTCTTGGAATATTAGATCTTGATAAGAGCAAAGTGTATGTCCAAAATTACGATAGAGAACTATTTCATTTGATATTTTATTATAATAAAGTTCTTGCCTTCCTTACCAAAGTCCATCAATTTTTACTCTTCTTTGTATAACAGTCCTTATTGTATAGAAATAAACCATGTAGATATTGCAAACTCTTTTTTCAGAGAAAAATTGCATAGTATATTGGAACGCTAATAAATTTCTAGTTTTCCTCATATTAGGTTTTCTTTTTGTATTTCTATATCTAGGAAAAACAGCACATGTTTTGATTCTTCACCACAAACACCTGAAGTAAATATGTGATCAAATAAATCAGACCTTGCACTGGACGCTCATTAATAAGACGGTCTTGTCATTTCAATGTTGACAATAGATATTTAGCATGCATGGCCTAAAGTACAAGTTTATACACACCTTATTTGAAAATGAATTGCGAGACACAAGTGGGCACATCTACCGTATTTCCATACACATATGACCAAAAAATAAAATAAAAAAGAAAATGTCATTTAAAAGAAAAAATTAAAAGAAAAAAAAACCGAAAAAAAAAACCAACAGACACAAATAAGAATAAAATGATGTGAAATGGCTATAGATTTACACTTTTAGCAACTGTCCAATAATTCCGCTTACTAGGTTGTATTTGGGGGTTGTTGATTTGTATTTTTCATTATAACGTATAGGAATCACTTCCCTTCAAAATAGTTTCATTTTTATATATGAAGTGGTATTTAAGATTTCCTTCAGAATTTGAACGGGATAAAACTATGAGACTGGGGAATATAATGAATCGAGCTAAAACTAACCAATTTTCAGTATTGGAGAAACTATATAGGAGGAGTATGCATCCCCTGTCAACCGGTCACACACATGCTTATCTCAAGCTTGCGTCTTTTGGTGTGTTCAATGTATAGAATATTCAATGTGACAAACTATTTTTTCAACTTCATACGTGAGACATGTGGCAAATTGTGTATCTGTCCCAAAATTCACAAATTTCATAGAATATAACATGTCTAGTGCCATATAATATTTTCGAATATTAAAAAAGTCGGAATTGAAAATTTTGAGTTCTGATATTTGTTTACCCATCTTGTATTCTTTGGCTAATGGTATACTATTTACTACTGCTTCACTCTAGGAGTCGATCTAACGTTAATAACTATAATTATTAATGCCACGGTAAATAATTATACACGGGGCCCGTGTGCTCAGAAGTATGATTTCAGTTTGCAGGCGGACTCAAGCTTCTTTCAAATATATTCGAATATACTACAGCAGGTAAGGCTTTACCTGATACACTGAAGACAAAAAATGAATGCAACACTAATCAATGTAATTGAATTCTCTATTGATTAAATCAAAACATGCTAAAAAATTAAAAGACGTCTCGAATGAACACCAATATATAAAGTTTTTGTCATTTATTTCGTCATCAACCGATGACATATCGCTTTTTCTCAGTAGTAAATCAGATGATGTGGTGTGGCAACATTTACCCATTGACTTGCTAATAACATGACATGACAAATATTTTTTTATTGATTTCATTCAAGTGATCTCTGACAAAATCAATTTTTCTACACGACAAGTCAGTATACAACAACGTGTAGATTAACACTGTCTAATCCGGATTTCTTTATAAAGATCAATCATTTATTTAATTGTGTGACTTTTCTAATTTAAGGTGATTTGTGATTAAGAATGCTCTCTTCCATTATGTTTGACATAATTTAGCCCATCCTTTTTTATGTAACGTATAAAAATATTCTAAACAACAAAAGTGGTTGTTTTCACAACAAAGGCATGCCGGAAATACTACTAACAGCAATCAATTGTCAAGATCCGCGAAGATACCTACCACAAATATGCTTTATAATTATGAATTTGATCTCTTCTCAAAGTTTGTAAATTATCTTAGAAATTGATAACAAAAATAAAAAAAAAATCAAAGAGGAATTATATTAGAGAAAATTCATTCTATTTTTTGTAAAAAGCATAATTTTTCGCGGAGAGTTCATTTTTCGTTGTTTAGCTGGCATGACCACGGAAATAAACCACAAACATGAGAAAATGCGGCGAAGTACAACAGCTATTCATCTGCGAATTTCAAGTTCCCACGAATATGACGATTTTCTGAAATCACATCGATTTGAATACAAGTATGAAAAAATCATCTACAGAATGAAAAGGCGAAGATAACGAACAGTGATCAATCTCGTAAGTCCCAAACAGAATATCAAACAAGAGTTGGGCGATCACGGACCCCTTGGTACACCAGTATGTGAGATAATTATTTTCACTGGTCTTCGTGGACTTCAATAAGACAATTTGATAGATTATAGTCAAACTTTCCTTAACAGTTGTAAAATATATTATTGATCCTGGTAAAATTAAAACACGGTGACCTTTTTAATTGCAATCATCCTTACATCTACCTGAAAGTTCCACTGTTTATGTCTCTTTAAGGGTAGTTCTTTCTGATTGTTATGTGAGGCCTTTTCAGTATGCAATGTGTATTGTACCACAACGTAATAAGGCTTTACACCATTTCGTGGATAGTGATACTCTTGAATAGCTCTATTCAATACCCTTTCAACAGTATAAACGCGAACCTTCAGCTCGACATCGTTTTAAACTTGTAGTAATTTCAACAGAGCCAGTCGTTGTCCACTTTTGTAAATATCGTACAATACACGTGCACGTCACATACATGTACATCTATCGAACAGCTCTCATATCTGTCTTTAGAGGTGCATTTCTTTCTCTTTTATTTTACCCGAAAAGGTATATATCTGTGTTTTGAAACATCTCAGTTGATTGACATGAATATTTGTTTGTTTTTCGTCTCGTTGAGAATATCTCACTCATATTGTGACGTCACCAATGCCAGTGAAGGCCTATGCTCAGCACTCATGGCTTTTAGTAGTGAGCTTTCTTTCGCTACACATGCTGCGAAACGGGACCTCCGTTTTTAAGGAACCCCCGATTCTCACCTCTAAATGCCTAGCTCTTGGCGAAGGAGCCATCACTACCTTTTTTAACGTCTAAGGTCTGACTCGGCCGATCCGAGCGCGGGACTCGTACTCACGACCTCCCGATCACGTTTTCCAAAATTTCAACTTGTCTCCGTCTGTTGAGGAATAGAAGCAGTGGATACAGATATGGTGTACAATGCTTTGTTAGGATACAGTTAATAATAGTCTAGCAAGTTTTCTTACGTCACATAAATGTGAACTGTACTGTAGAAGCTACTGACAGGATCTCGTGCGAAGTAAATTAATACCCACTTTATCTTAACATATTTCCAAATTAAGGAAGTGGTCAGATAATGACAAGGTCAAAATTTGAACGTCTTTACCTGGGAAATTATCAGTACGGTACGGTAAAATATAGTATAAATCAAAATTTTAGTAAAAAATAACATGGACCACAAATTGTTAGTATTATATGTTTCGGTAAAATCTTGTATTGATTAAAGTGAAGCTTTTAATTACATTCAATTTAACTATTGCAGAAAGAAATGAAATCTAAATTACATGCCATGAAGAAAAGGAACAATACATATTTTTGATATGCATACATATTTCTTTTTTGTATAAAGCTCCTGTTTTAATATAATGCATAAATTCCATTCTCAAAGAGAATATATGTCAAGAAGTTGTCATATTGTATTTCTGGATTCATTAATTAGTAGATTTAATAATGGATTAGGGGGTGGGACATATTTTTTGACATCAGGTCATTCGCAAAATAAATGCCCTCTTGTTGATTATCATTTGTATAAACAAATGTCCTGTTTTGCATATATAACGGAAATTCGACAAATTTCGATGGTACACACACAATAAATATCTATTGCTATGAATATGATTGGTACCAACCCAATTTTAAACAATAAATGTGTTACAAAAAAAGATTGTTTTGCCCTAATGTCATATAAGAAAAAAAACCAACCTCTGCTTCCTACATTCCATTTGTTTGTGAAATGTTGACATCGTATGTTTTCAATGTAGTGGTTTGTTCTTACTGTAGACAATAATGGGCTTTAATTTAGGACAATTAATTCATTTAATTTCTTATGGATGTTGTCAATTTTATAAAACGAAAGTAATGACAGAAACTAATGCATGGTTTCTCTATCATCATGTCCTGACATGACCTGTTGCCCTATATAAAGTGTCTATATTTTTGTAGAAAAACAAATCACGTTTGCATAAAAAATATGTGTGTGGCACATATGCTCTATCAAGACCATGGGCTCACGGCGGGTGTGACCGGTCAACAGGGGATGCTTACTCCTCCTAGGATCCCACCTCTGGTGTGTCCAGGGGTCCGTGTTTGGCAAACTCTTGTTTTTGTATTCTGTTTGGTACTTGCGATATTGATCACTGTTCCTTATCTTTGCCTTTACATCATACACTTTTGATTCAAAAATTATCGAAAAAGCTCGAGCACTAGAGTAAAGCATTACTGATTTGACCTGTTCATGTTCGTATTGTATTATTTAAGATTGTATATTCCTGAGAGAGAAAAAATCGTATAATGCAGTTCCATTATCCATTTTCAAAACAATAAAAACATAGCTTTTAGTTCTATTTACAACGATATTCATAAACCTTTTCGAAGAAACGTATATGAGAATGGTTATTACATTGGGGAAAGCACACCTCTCTTTGGAACAGAGTTCCTAAACCTTATGATGATAATGAACTAGTTCCCTTATTGATCATCACCGAAAGGTGTATATTCCTAAGGTATATCAACCTAGATATACACCACCTATTTCTTTAAGGTAGATCTCTACACCGTCATAATGGCTGACTTCCTGTCAAAGCATGAATGAAAATATCATTATCAGGGTTATATGTCAATTGATTTCAAATTTAAATGCCTAGCTGAGTAGCTCGATCATTAAGTTAGCACGATGCCTTCTGAACTGCATGCAGATCGTGGGTTCCATTCCAGCAGGGGTTTTAATTTTTTTCAAATTGCTTTCTATTAAAACTGCATTTTTGACGAAATAAAATGAATTTGATTTTTTTTTCTTTCAATTACAAAATATTTTCATCCACGTTAAACTTCTCTGGTGTAGCATTTCACCTTAACAGGGCCGTATTTCATCCATAACGCTTGCTAGTGACAAACAGTTCACTTAGGTCTCCAGGTCATTCTGGTCAAGAGTTCCAAGAACATACTAGGTATATCTATTGAACACCCATCTAATTTTCACTGCAGAATTCTCATATGTCAATAAATACATCTAAAATGTGTATTCGTTTGATATTTCTCATACCTTGTCGTCAATCAAAAAATAGTGGCATGCACGTTTAGAAAATGCACCTGTGCTTCTTAATACGGATTATAAAATGTCACCACACCAACATTCTGGTTTTGATAGTCCTATTTTTTTTTTTAGATATGAGATTTCTCAAGGTCAACAAATATTAACATTATGTCACAATCAAGTTCCATTCTGAATTGTCATAAAACAAAACAGATGTTTTAAGTACTTATTTTATGTAAATCTTTGTGTTTGTATACGAAACACAATTCACCACCAAATGATCTTAATCTGGTCAACGTGTTGCCACAACTGACAGGTAGTAGAAATACCAGATCAGACAAACAATCAATGGAGGTTGTCATGTAAAACGACTCCACGGCCACTGTTACTTTGCAGTTTTCTTGACATCACTCAAAACTACAAACCGGAAAGACTTTAAACCTTGACCTAAGCACTTAATTGACATTTGTAATAATTACCTCTTCAGGAATGTTGTTACTTATCAATATTCTATGGATTATGATAAATGAGAAAAGATGAACATTTTATGACCACGGGGCCGAATTATGTGTGTGTGTGTGTGTGGGGGGGGGGGGGGGTGTCGTTTCGCATAAACATTAGTGTAGTAAACGAAAGCAATGTAATAGTAGACATTCGATTCTTCGTATTAAGATAACATACCACTCATGAAAATTTGTATCAAACTGATGCATTTTATTTTCTTAAAATGTTCACGAGCGTTGATATTACAGTAAACGTACAGATGCGACCCAGTTCAACTCTCTTAAAGCAGTCGTAAAGCAGTTCTTAATGAACTGCTATCTAAGTTAACTTAGAGCATGGTTCTGCTGATGCTCTTAGAGCTGCTCCATGACTGCTCAAGTTAATTAGAACAGCTCTGCTGACTGCTCTAGGCTGCTGCTGTGACTGTCCAAATTCACTTAGAACAGTCACGACTGCTCGAAGTTCACTTAGACAGGTCACGACTGCCTCAAGTTCGTTTAGAACAGGTCCACTTGCTCTAAGTTCACTTAGAACAGGTCCACGACTGCTCCAAGTTCGCTTAGAACAGGTCCACGACTGCTCTAAGTTCGCTTAGAATAGCTATTATATTAATTATCTTTTTGTCGCTAATTTCCTTAATAAAAAAACCCGCAAAACAGAAATTTGAAATGTATATGGAGGTTTATTACAGATTGAATTGCTTATAAAACAGTGCATATACGTGCGGATTGACGAGGATTACATGTATGCACTTCGCACCAAACTTACTTTTTAATCATTGTTCGGGAATATTGATATTCATTTCCTGAAACGTTCGGAGTTTTTGTGGAATACACAACTTGTATATTTGTTGACAATCGCAGCGTACATTTTTATGGACAAAGAGTGAAAGACAGTAATTATGACCACTTGCGTGCAAATTTTAAAATGAACGGCAGTTTCCAAAGCGGTTAATTATATACAAAAGCTGCTCTAATTCTTGACCGGAGCTGTTCTAGAAAGAACAGCTATTAGAGCTGTGTTTAATTTATGACTCGCTCGACGTTAACTTAGACAGTCTGGTGACTGTGTTATTGATCCGTTTCGCGTCTGCTACTAAGTTAACGTAGGAACAGCTCTCTACTGCTCCAAGTTCACTTAGAACAGGTCCATGACAGCTTTGCGTTTGCCCACGTTAACTTAGAGAGTTCTCCATGAATGCTTGCGAACCGCTTTGCGTCTGCTCTAAAGTCAACTTAGAGCAGTTTCTCATGACTGTCTCCATTCTTGTAAGATGGGACGAGCAGGTTAGAACTGGTCGCATCTGTATCTCCAACGCAAGTATCTCCACGGCAAGGATTCCATTATAGCAAGATTCTGGTCAACTAATTCAATTTCTACAGTCACTGAAAAGGTGCAGTCAATTTTGATATTACGGATGCGAAACTAGAAATAACATTTCAGTCAGTAACTTTACAAAATTATCTTCACTTTACCAATGAGTAGGTAGCTATATTCATCTAGTCAATTATATAGCCATTATTACGAATAACCAGAATTCCTTAGTCTTTGTAAATATCAAGTAGATGTTGACCCACTGTCCCATTCGTCCTTGTGGCGGTGTCAATCTTGTACCTTTTTTCAATGGAAATATGTTGATATAAATAGATTAATTGTCATCAAAATACACTACAATTTACATTATATGAGTTGATCCATGCAGGTATGAATATTAGGCGATGTTATCGTCTTTCTCGTAAGAACTGCCCATACACATAAAACG
>CAJDSM010018590.1:0-15172 GCA_903981925.1 Ostrea lurida
GTGTGGGTGGGAGATGTATTTGAGACCCCCAAAAATGGTGGTGGGTGGGTGGGTATGCAGGTTAGTATTTAATGGTAAAATGATGACTTAGCATTTACCAAATTGATTCAAAGATTTAGAACTAACAACATTGTGGGTTTGATCATCACCTTACAATATTCAAGGCTTAGATGATTTGAAATTACCTTGATATTTACAGGAACTGCAAAAAGATGTAGAGCTTCATAGTGCTGGCGTTGGTAGTGTGCTCAATCTTTGTGAAGTTTTGCTTCATGATTCTGATGCCTGTCCAACAGAGATGGAATTCAGTGCTTTACAATCAGCAATGAAAAATTTAGATCGGCGTTGGAGACAAATTTGTCAAATTTGTCCAGAACGAAGAATATGGTTTGTACATGCAGATCAGTTAAACACTCAAAACCCCAATTTTAAAAGAATTTATTAAATAACAAAAGCGCTATTGGCCTTCAAAAATTTAAACTTCAAAAGACAATGCATGCGCGTGTGTGTTGGAATATTTTATGATTATACCAATCGATAGACAAACATTATCTACATGTGTGGTAAATATGAATACATTCTCTTCATTCATTAGAAAGTTACAAATGTTTTAGTATTGTCCAATTAAAGTAAAGTAAAAGTAAAGCCTTTGATTTATAATGTATTTTACATGCATCCAGTTGTTTTATGAAAAAAAATGTCTTATCTTCTATTTGAACTTTAGTTTAATATTGTTTTATGTCTTGTTCTTTGTTTTATTTTACAGTCCATTTGTTTTACATGTAAAGCGCTTTAGGGTAATCTGATTATATAGGGCGCTATATAAATATAGAATAATAATAATATCAAACGATTTCAATGAAGAATGAAAAAGTAAGACCGATAATCTGAAGTTAGTGTACCAAAATTCCAATACACATACATGCATGTCCACAGAAAATGACTATTGTTCCGAACATCTACAAATGATATACTACCGTAAATCTGGTTATTTTTGCTGTCGATTACTTTTTAGCATTTTTGCGAGTCAGTTGGATTTGCAAAATTATTTCTCTCTAAAATAAATCTACCGTAAAAAAAAATTCTAGATCCGCCAATCTGATGGTCAGTTGTATTAAACTGTGTTTAAATAGTAATCAGTTCAGGCGATTCATTTGATATCACTTGTACGTAACTAATCTGGCTGGTTGTAGTATATTGATGGTCAGTTTCAACTTGGATTTTTAAGCCACAAGATATCATTTTTAAAATATTTTATGTGTAATATACCTATGTAAATGACTCTGTAAGATTATGTTTTTCAAATAAAACCATATGTCTTCCAATTATAAATTTGTAAAATTGCATCAGAAGCAGCAACCAATTCCAGCCAATGACCGATTATGAAAATTGACCAATGTCCCATCACTAGTGGTCACATGGTGTTACGCGTAGGGCTCTCAGATTTAAGACCGGCGCAGAAATCTGTACCAACTGTTTTCTAGGCTCATACTAAAGCATACGTTAGTTTTTCAGTTAATTGTGGCCCGTATTGTAGATTTCTCTTGAGTTCACATGACTCAGGTGACTCTCTGGTTTGACATCCCAGAATGATATTACTGCTCCATGCACTCTGCAGTGATATTTGAACATTTCAACTTCAATAACTTAAATCTCAGAAACCTAGAAATACATTGTATTGCCATTTTTTCCCCATTTCATTGTATGATTAACATCCCAGTAAATTTCATTTTGTTGTTCAACAGGATTGAAGAAACTTGGAATATTTGGGAGAAAGTCAGATCAGATTGCAGCTACTTTGAAAACTGGCTCCATGTTACTGAGTTAGAAGTTCAAGCATCAGCTTCAGATAGTATTTACACATGTTTCTCCAAAACAGAGGCTGAGCATCTTGAGGTAAAATCTTGATTTTCAAATTATTTTCATATAGATAATAAATTGCAATTGCCTCGTGCATCATCTGCTGTGTATTGTTCGTAAACAATTAAAAAAATTTATACACCAGGAATCTTGATTCAGGGGCATATAGTTTTCGACTTTATGAAACACAATAATCTTACGGACCCCACAATGCGTCCGCAAAAAAGTGTCTGATTCACTGCGGCTATACCTTCATTAACAACTCGTAAATAAAAATAAATAAGATGTTAAAGATATCACTGACTGTTTTAAATTCCAGCAAGATTGTCTCAATTACCCTTATATACAGTTTATCCCATGGTATTTGGGTAACAGTCCAATAATTATTGTCTCCAACGGTATCGGTGATGACCAAGAGAACGTGCCTGAGGCCGTGTAGGCCGAGGCAACAGTTCTTCTTGGTCATCCCCGATACCGAGGGACAATGGTGTTGGAACTGTTACCAAACCCATGGAATAACTGTTTATTACCTAATTATTTATAAAAGATATTTTTTATTAAAAATATTCAATAAAGACAAATACTAATTGACATATCTATAGTATATGAACCATCTAAAGTAGTCGTTCCGTGCCCTAATAAACTCTTCTCGAACAAATGAAAAATTAAAACAAAATACAGTATGCAGCGTCAAAGTTTTCAACAAATATCAACCCAACCCGAAGCCGTTGACATGCGTGCGTGTTTACTTTGGTTTTAAAACATTTTTACTTACGTCAAATTACGCGTTTCTTGCGTCATAATGGGATAGTTTTGCGCATTTTCGTTGCGCATGCAACAGTTCTTTATCCGGAAAGGTAACAGTCAAACTGTTACACCTTGAACGTAAAAACCAAAACCTCCCAGGAAACAGTCAAAAATGCCAAATTACAATTAAATAGACAATTAGGTAATAATATGTTTTGCTGTTGTTGATAAATTGCTTATTTTGAAAGAAAACAAAGCATTGCAGCTAATACGACGTCACAATTCAACTGTTCACGTTGACAATACGACGTCACAATGCAACTGTTTACGTTGACAGTACAACTTCACAATGCAACTGTTTACTTCGACAGTACGACGTCACAATGCAACTGGGCTGCATTCAAGATCGTAGCGGCTACGTAGGACTCGGTAGCACTACGATCTTGAAAGGCATGCTAGGCTATCCTCGACGTAACGAAAACAAAAGTTAATTCATACAGTGCGTTCAAGATACCTAGATTTCTAGCCTAGCCGCTACGATCTTGAACGCAGCCCTGTTCACGTCGATTGCGTCATTTTTTCCGCGTTAAATGAAGAGGCTAATTTTATTTGCAAGATTTTTTAGGGTCTTCGCTCGCACCAATGGTAGCACCGTAAACATATTATGAAAGCTTCCTGATATAGTGGAGATTCAAGTTTGTTCAAATTATGACCCCTGGGGTTATGGTGGGGCCACAATAGGAGATAAAAATTTTACATTTGAATATATAGGGAAAATCTTTAAAAATCGAACCATTGGACCAAAAGAAACAATATTTACCTTAAAGCTTCCTGACATAGAGTAGATCCAAATTTGATCAGATCATACCTCCCAAGGGTAGGGTGGGGCCACAATAGGGGATCAAAGTTTGCATAGTTGCACATTCTAGGGAAAACATGAATAGAGCTCTGCCCAAGTCAAAACCTGCTTCTTTGCAAATAGAGACTATAGCCAGTGTTCTTCATCCTCATACGCAATAAAACCACAGCTTTGGATGGAAAATCTTGTGTATGACTATGGAAAAATAGTAAATGAATTTTTAAACATGTCAAATTAAATTTCTAAATTCAGAGACATATATAACAGAGATAAGCAACTTCTCCAAGTCTCGTATTATCTCACGGTCCCTATATTGTTTCGATAAACGAATGCTTATCCTGATGTTGAGAGAGGGTTGTTATAGATGGACCGCTTAAATAAGAAAGCATAAATAAAGTGCAACCCTCTCTAATACTATACAAACACTTCAAGATACGATAATTGTTTTGAAGACGCTGCACTGTGAAAGGTGATATAAAGTGCCAAAAAGAAGTTTCAAAGGCCGATACTATGCCGAACTGCCAAATATCGCGGAGAATTTCGGGAAATTTTACAATTTACCTAATCTGTTTGTAATAGTCAATTGTTAATCATCAAATCAGTTCAAAATTTGTTGCATCGTTTCACCAAATTTATGAATAGAATGATAACAAAGTTTAACGCAACATTAATCTATCAAAACCCAATCAAAGGATTAGCGGAATTTTAATAGGTGCGACCGTCACATTATAAGCGGTAAACACGCCGCCATAGGAGTTGCTTATCTCTGTTATATATGTCTCTGCTAAATTTAGCAAAATATCTCTGTCTAAGAGAATATCATGGACCTTGTGCTTGGGCAAATTTGTGAAAAGTGATGCTTATTGTGGTCAGAACTACAAGACAAGAGCCCCTAGAATTGAAATGATTGGCTATGACCAGTTGTTATTTTTCAAATGGACTAATTAGGACATTTGATTAGTTATGCTTGGGGGATTTTTGCAAGAGGTGCAAGCTTAAGTACTCTATAGGTGCCCCTCCTATCGATGTCACCTTTATCATTTGAAATGCTGCTGATTGGTTATTATCACTTGTTAGGATTGTTACTGATGGTCTACAGAAATATGTCGAATTGTTAAATTCCATAGAAGTCGAGGCGAAGCTGAGCCTTCTATGGACTTGAACAACCTGACATATTTCCGTAGACAGTCAGTAGATAGATGTTAGTTTTATGCACATTGTCAAGTATGTTTAACTGTGTAAGAAAATTTTTTTTTTCATTCAGCAACTTCAAAGAGAAATTCATGGAAAGTTTGGTGAATTAGAGCAAATTAATGAAGTTTATAGAAAATTAGCACGAGAAGGAAGGACAGATCATGCAGGTGCTCTGAAGTTGATGATCCAGACCTGTAACAAGAAATGGGATGTACTACAGAAACAAGTATCTGATATTGCAACAAGTCTCAAACAATTAACAACAATACATGAAGAATTCAAAAGTAGGAAAGATCTGATGTACAAATGGCTCACCGATGTGGAAGTCAGAGTAACGGATTTAGAATATTTATCACTGATGGATGTTCCAACAAAAGTAGCAGAAATAAAGGTATGTATATGATTGATATATGCCTTAGTGGTACATATATACTCATACATGCGATATCTTGCGTCTTTGGCGTGAGACTCCAGCTTTTGAAGCAATATTTCACGACCTCACGCACGGGTAACAATATCTCATGCTTTAAAAAAAAATGGCAGTTCAAAATTATTTACATGGTATATTCTTTAAATATCAATGATGATAAATTACTATGTAAGAAGCCGTGCCAGTGTCAATGTCAATTTTTGTTCAGTCCCAATTAAGCAGCTGTGTATGTTGCAATCAGACTAATTTTCCACTCTTTTGAACACCAGATTTTCACACCTGATCTATGGTACCCCACACATCTCAAAATCTGTCAAAATTCACACCTTTGAACACCAAGATCTTGTTTCATGGATCCTTGATTTTGTTAAATAAACAACAATTAATGTGTTGTTAATTAACTTCACTGAACCCTGCATGCTCAATACCTGTTTATTAAAGGATAGCTTGGGTCAATGTTATTCATTCGGAGTGCCGACTAAACGAATTTTCTCTACAACAGTATTACTATTAGGGAAGATAACTCTCACACTTGACCAAAAAAAAGTAGAAATCTCGTTGTATTCGAAATATGTACAGTCGCTAAATAAAGGTAAAACTTCATGAAATTACATGAAAATTTAATAAGTTTAAACTTAATAAATGTTATTGTAATAAATGATAAGTTACAGCTAGTACTTACGAGTTTTATAATGACCTCGATCACATGAAATCATCGCTGAAAAAAAAATCTCACACCAAATCCCCCCATCTCGCCCTTCATGCACACAGCAAAACCTCACGCATAGGCAATCGGATTTTATCACATGTATGCATACTTACAGTAGGGATGTCATATTTAATATCACAAATGCAAGAGAAAGTTCTGTTGATCACAATTTTTTACACAAATAGGACTGATTTTGAAAGGGGGGGGGGGAGCAAACTTCTAAATATCAGTGACAAGCAAAAAAAAAAAATAAAAGTAACTTCGAACACCTGAAGGGGTGGGGGGAGGAGCAAACCTCTATAAATCACTGACAGTGAGGGAGGGGCACAAATCTTCTAAAATTATGTGACATGCAGAAAAAAAGTTACTTAACAAAGGGAAGGCGGACATACTTGCCCTGCCCCCCCCCCCCCCCCCACCTGCTCCTACGCCCATGCTAATATGCAATCAATTAGTGATCATAGATTCTAGCATAACATTTTTAAAGAATGAAATTTTAAACACTTTTTTTTTTTGAAGTCATAAAAGATGCTTTCTACCAAGCATATCAATTAAAGTCCAATAGTAGGAATCAACAAATAATTTTATAATCAAAATATTGAACAAGTGAATAAATTGTAAGACTGAAATAGGACTTATAGACCTGAAATCTGTACAATTTTATCATTTTGCATAAATTTTGATGTACAGGCATAAATGGGGTTAACAGATTTAGGGTGAAATTTTTTGTACTGTCTGTACATATCACAAGTATGACTTGTCGTTTTACAAGTGTTTAAACAATTTATTAAACTTTATTTGGTTCTCTGATTTCCTCTTTATCATAGATTATAGAGGAAACCAAATAAAGTTTAAATTTTTTATTGATTGGTATTGTTGGTCATGGCATTACAAAAACAGCAATAGGTCACCAAGCAGTCACAACCCTACAATTAAACAGCAGCGCGCAGAGTACATGGCGGCACGTTTACCTCTAAATGCCTGTAAACATTTCTTTTGTAAATGAATTAAATAATGACTTGCCTAATATTTTGTTAGATGTCCTTTCAGTTGGATAACACTCAATATTCACCTGGGAATCGATCGGTATAGGCATTTACATGTAACATACTCAGGTGTCACTCAGATTCGAGTCCAAATGTCTTGGATTTCACTGAACAGGTCATCTCGACATTTGCTGACTCGTGTTTGTAGCTTCCGTTTAATATACAACCAGATTAGAGGTGCAACGATTCACCGCGGTGCATCGAAAACCACGATTCTGTCAGCCAAATCGATTTTCGATTCACATCTGATCAACACTTTAGGCACTAAAACAAACAAGATGGAGGAGCATGATGACAATCCGGTACCTAAAGATCCTCCAAAGGCAATTAAATATGAAGAGAGGGGGGTTTTAGATTGGTACCGTAATAAAAGATCAGAAAACATGTCAGATTTGATTTGATTATTCCTTGGGCTAATAATTTGCTGAAAACTTGTAATAAGTGTCACCAAGTGGTTAACATGGACATAATAGAGGAACAATTGATTGAAATATTATCACTGAAATATCACACCTAGCCAATCTTTCAAGATACTGAGTCTCTGGTATCATAAATCTAATTTCTAGAAGTTTCTCTAAGTCTGGGTTAATGTGATGGTTAAATTTAAACCAGTCAATGTTGTTTAGAATATATTCCTGTTTAATGTTTTGTTCCTGAAATTTTAATTATGCCTAATTCATATTATCTGCAGTGAAAGTAAATGTTAAATAATAAAGTTTCTACTTCAAATAATCAAATCGGAAATAAACGAATTGAATGTTAAAAAATTCAAAATTGAATCGAAAAGTTGCAGCTCTAAACCAGATATATTTCGGGACTCTGTGCAGGCCAGCTCATTGTATTAATTTAACAGAAAATCAAAGAGCATGTAATATCTACTAGTTGCCTGATCATGTTCTGAGGAAAACACATGTGAAACACAATTTATGAGATTTATAAACAAAGAGTATACATCAAAATAGTCCTGAAGACAGCGTGCTTCTGAATGTTCAAAGTCAAACCGATTAGCAGAGTCACAGAGAAAACCACACGCAGCTGTTTACCGACGTGTTTTCAGAAGTCTCACCAAGCAAGTCACAGATAAACATTACAAGTTTTTACACACAGATGACACATAACAGGTAAAGCACAAAAGTCTACCTGGCCCACACAAGCGAGAGTGCTCCATTAGGAAAATGGAGGATGTGGCCACATTGCAAATCCGGATACCAGGAGGAGCATAACCGGATACCAAATGAAACATGAAAATACGGCGCAAAGGCGGTAGGCCCCACTTAGGTATTCACGGCGCCAGAAGTCGCCATAATGCGGAATGACATTTAGACTGGAAAGGTTTGACTCCAATCTTGAATGTCCCTGTTTTTCCGGGGGAATTGCTGCTGGCGTTAATAGTGCTCGATAGTATATTCCATGCCATCACCCGACGGCAGCTCCAGACACAGTCATCCCTCCGTTTAAAAGAGGTGGAGAGACTAGTTCTGAGACCTAAGCCGTCTTAGAGGCTAGCGAATCTCCAATCATATTTCACATTTGACACCAACGACATTGACCACGACCTTACTTTGCGCCAACTGTCACATGTCCCTCCGTCGTAACCTAAGACAGACAGGAAAAACAACGGGCCAGGTGATGGTCCAAAAGGCCAGCTCATTGTATTAATTTCTTGGGTGGAACGGGCTCGGTGGACAGGCGCATTATGCTAATTTGATATTGTCTCTGTAAACTGTACCTATTTTTTGTAGCTGTCATTGTCACTGCATGATTATGTTGTGTTTTAGATATATTCTTAATTAATATAGGAGTTTTATGTAAAGGCCTTAGGGTAATTCTTGATTATATAGGGCGTTATATAAATGTGCATAATGATAATAATAACATTGCTTATTTTTCATTGTACTTATCTTTCAGAGGTTGCAAAATGAAATGAATATAAAAGAAAAGGATTTGGAAGATATTGACTCTCTTTCCTTGCTTTTAATGGAAAAGGAGTGCATAAACAACACTACTGAAATACGGAAAGAGGCTGAAGAGTTAAAGAGCTACTTTAGAATTGTTTGGGGCAGAGTTTCTCAGTACTGTAAAAAATTAGAAACAACAAGTGCTCAGGTACAGATCTTTTTTTTATATCTTACTATTTTTAACCGCTTAAACCATCGTAATGAACAACACACTGGCTAAGATGAAGGCCACAGTTCATTTTTTAAGGTAGTTCCATACTTTTAAAAAAGTTCTGTTTACCCTATATTTTTTTCTCTTTAATAGCTAAATCAACTTATATATTAACCACAAAGACCATGCAAGACATACCTTATCGTGCATTTTAACACACAATTCGATATGGAGTATACACACCATTTTTTCAAAAATCAAAATTTAGCAATGTACTTTCGATTTTGGAAGAAAAAATCTGAAAATGTTGTCGATATTAAACGGAATTTTAAAAAAATTGAGTCCGTGTTTACATACGTTATTTTTTAAAAAGAATTAATCTTAGTAGTTTGTATCTTTAGGGGCACCAATAAATTTTTTATGCGTAATATAGACCCATGTAAATTTTTTTCAAAATAACGATTTTAAACAAGTAATTCCCCCTCTCTAATGACATTTCAACTTTTTACAGAGAATTAGAAGAAATAGCTTGTTAAAATCAGGGAGACCATTTCAAGAAGAAATATAGTTTATTACAATCGATGCATATCTAAATATACAAGGGTTAACATTGAGATTGCAAATTATTGCATTTCATCTGGTCTAGAAAGCAAGATAAAAATAATAATACCTGCAGTGAATAAGGGGGGAGGTGTAAAGTACGTATGTCCTAACTTTTTTGCGACACGTTGTCAAAGGCTCCACTGATCACATGTACCAAAGTAGTCATATACGATCATTAGCATAAATAATATATAAGTGATCTCCCATGGTTGTGGTTTGATATGATTTATATCCAACGAGTTTGTGAGTTTTTCTATTCCCCAAGTCACTTGGCGAGGACGTGATAGAAAATACACACTAACGAGTTGAGGATATACAGATTTATATTGAACTCACACTACCGAATGGGGTTTATCGATGCTTATCACATATGTTACCCACTTGTCTTTCTCTTGTTTTCATTCACATTGCATGTGAACTTTTGACCATGTCACTTTCACGTGATCGTCACAAGTATGCAATAAAGAAGAGTGTAGTTGTACATACATGCATAGTTGGAATACAAATTATGTCTTGCAGAAGAATTCTTTCTCAATTGAATGAATTAATAAGTTTAATTAAACGGTAAGAAATAGAATAATATTTTCACGAGCCGGTATTCTAATTATTTTTACTTCAGATTTAATAAACCACTGTTTTGTGAGTCCAGTCAGTCGGTCAGATGTCAGTATAGTTGTTACAAACGACTGTAAATTTAAGTAACGCTTGTGACGTCACTATATCGGCCACATCGGTGGAAGATGAAACACAGTGTAATAACTTCGAATTCGTAATGGTGAAGAGTTGTATACTCCGACCGGTGGATAAGAGGAGTAAACATGTGAAAAGCTAATTATCTAAGGCAATGTAATGTAAAGTATGGAATTCATTTATCATTAACATAGCATGCTAGGATGCTGATTCAATGTGTGGTTTTTAGAACCACTGTACACTAGTGTATCGGGATTGTCTCACTTACTGAGTGATTAATATTCTTTATAGGGGAGTGTGATCGTTAAAAATACCACAATCAACAACAGAATGAATGTACAAGAGATGCCTATCGTACTTTCTCTTTGTCTTCGGCTCTTCAGCTTTTTGTCTGATTATGCGCCCAGGATGTTTAAGAGCGGATAGTAGAGCATTTACATAGCCACCAGGTAACAACCGGTAGTTATTTATACCTATAATTTTAAATTGAGTATCAAGAATGGAAATATCAATAAAGCCTTTACTGTTTTTTGTGTGAATGGATATTTCTAATAAGATTAAAAAAAAAATATACTTAAGCAAGTTGAATCATTGCTGATTAATTTAATTTCTTAACTGTGTTTTACAAGCAATTTTTGATTGGCTGAAATTTATCGATTTTGCAGGGCAGATATCATCAAATTTTATTTTGGATAATTTTCTAACTATGCCTCTATTGTGCACGTTTTCCTAGGGAAAATGACGTCACATTATGCAATTTTGACGTTATTTTGTTTCCACTTTTGTGTGCTACGCTGTTCGAAAATTTCGTCCGCTCATTTCAAGTAAAATTCCTTTATATTTATGGTCGCAAGTTTATTATCATCACAACACAAGTTAAATACAATTTTTTTAAAATGAAATTATAGGAACTGAATTTCTAATTTTTTGACCCTATTGTTATATCGATCGATAATTCTTTAACTGTGTGGTTACAGTTTACGCTAAAATAATAGATCCGCTTCGCGGATTATATAAAACGTAAACGCACAAGTTAGATTAGTAGTCGTTATAACTTTATTATGTTGCTCTAAAAATTAAGAGCTTCATTCCTTAAAGGGATATGCAAAGACATAATAATACAGTGTAGCAATGTTTAGTGTTTACATCCAGCCCTGCTTTAACTCATCCGCTATACCTCGTCCTACTTGTGTTTACTCGGCCTGGGGTACATCGTTTATAAGGAGCAAGTGGCACTTATACACTGGGTCGTGGATCATTAAATTAAAAAATAATCATATTCATAAAGTATTTATTAATCTATGATCATATATGTTACTGTTTGATACCATTGTGTGTCGCCCTGCCTGCGTTTAGCGGAGGCGAACATATAGGGATCACTTTAGTCGTCTGGCTCACAAAATTTCTCTGTCACATTTTTCTCAGAAACCACATCTAAGCCCAGCCTCCGAATATGGCTGGCACTTAGAGCATGCATATGGACAACTGTATCTGCTAACGCATGTTATCCAATCTGGCCGCATGTGCAATCTTCCTGTTTGACGTGACCTAGAAATATTTTTTAACATGGAAAAATTTCTGTCACATCTTCTTCTCAGGAAACCACAGCAGGCCAGCATCTCGTGATATTTGGCACAGAGCATTCAGTATGGACAAGCTGTATTTGTGCTAACCGCAGTTTGATCCAATCTGTCGCATGTCAAGCTTCCTTTTTGGAGCTGACTTAGAATATATTTTAACATGGACAATTCCTGTTCACATTTTTCTCAGG
This sequence comes from Ostrea lurida, assembly GCA_903981925.1. Taxonomy (NCBI): domain Eukaryota; kingdom Metazoa; phylum Mollusca; class Bivalvia; order Ostreida; family Ostreidae; genus Ostrea; species Ostrea lurida. The sequence goes on from CAJDSM010018590.1 coordinate 12,019, forward strand.
AACCACACACGGCCAGCATCCTGATATCTGGCACAGAGCATTAGTATGGGACAACTGTAATCGTTGTAACGACAGTTTGTCCAATCTGTCGCCATGTTCAACTTCCTGTTTGAGTCCGACTTAAGATATTTTTAACAGGACAAAATTCTCTGTCACTATTTTTCTCAGGAACCACACATGGCCTAGCTTCCTGATTTTGTTGTGCGCAGAGCAATTAGTAACTCGGACAAGACTGTTATCGTGTAAACGCAGTTTCCAATCTGCCGCATGTCAACTTCCTGTTGACGCAACTACTTTGAATATTTTTAACAGACAAACATTTCTGACTGAATACTTTAAATGATGGAATAATTTTTCACAAATGGAATAGAAATTTGCGCAGGTCGACACATGTCTTCCCTGGAGAAGACTTTACCACTAAGTTTGAAATTAGACAGTTTGTTCCCATCGCATCACATAATGTACCTGTCCAGACCATATTTCCTCTTGCCTACTATGATATCATTCTGCAATGCTTTAGCACTTCCCGGCACATTACACAGCCTCTTTTTAAATTATTCACTAGGGTACCAAGCTCCACAATCCTTCTACCAACACTCCACTAAGTATCATTATCGCGCTTTGACCCAGGTGTACATTGGTGACGGGGACAACAAAGAGTCGGAGTTGCATGTACTTGTCACAGCATCTTTGATATGAAAGGAAATATAATTCAATTAAAAATTCTTCTTATCACCTCATGAATATGATCAGATTGTACTGGCACAAAACACTGCAAAATTATGTCGTGAAATTCAAATGCTTACCTGTACATTCTTTCAGTCCTGGGCTTCGTCTAACTAATTTGCGCTGTTGAGGTGGGTTGGGGAACCGTCTTTTCTTAGATCTAGGGCCTGTCGAGGCATGCTTTAAATAATTTGTCGTTGTTAGCCTAATACAATGCGCCTGGACAACTTTATTTTTGGTGGAATCTTGATATAAACATCATACATGCTATTGCAAAAATTTCACCGGAAATAGTAGGTCGCTCTCTAAAATTAAAACCGAAGGCGAAAAACTCTCGATTAACCTTAATCCTGAGTGATGACAAATAGAACGTCCATGTATTACCTCCAATCTGTATTATGATTGACGGCCGAAAAGAGTTTATCTTATACAGAACGAAGCCATTGTTATTTTTTAACTTTTGTAACGTTCCCCCACTTAAACCATCGTAATGAACAACACAATGGCTAAATTCCTGGCCACAGTTCGTTTTTAATTCCGAGTGATGACAAATAGAACGTCCAAGGATATATGCGGATCAAGTCTCAAATTGTCAATACATCCTGCAATTTGCACTAATGGATGCTGAAGGTGGTGAATGAGGCTGTGACCAAGCACTAAAACCTTCAACATTTTGTAAACACAGTCGTAACAGGGTCACGCTCAGCGGTGCTCAAAAGAAAACACAAATCCTATTGGTAATATTATCTGAAGAAGTCCTATGCACTCTGCATCGAGGTAAGAGGCAGCTTCCTAAAATCAGGACGTAAACTGCTATAAATCGTCAAAACAAAACTGAAGTAAAAACACTCTATACACTCTGACTTCCTTCAGACTAAAATTTCAGAGAGATGACACTATCTATCAGCCAATCAAATTCTAGAACCACGGAGGGTTCAGACATGGGTAATCAGTGTTCATAACAATGTCGAGATTCACCGCAGGTTAACATAACTTGTACAGTCGTCTGCATAAAATCATTTATTACATAAATTGCATAAACTTTGCAACTTAAGAAACAAATATTGATCTTTGAAAAAATACACCTTTCAACTGGTGCCAAACTTTTTGACCTCCTGACCTTGACCTTGAAGTTCGACCTACTTTTCAAAAGCTTTAACATTGGCCATAACTTTTGAATGGCAATTAAGTGATAGATTTTTCATATTTCACACGTGCTTAATCCTTTTAGCAAGCCCATTTCACTGGCATGTGGAATCTGTGGGCATCAGTGTTTCACAAACACATCTTGTTTATTGTAGATATTGGATAACTTATACACAAACTGAGCATCACTTGTGAATAATAGCTCACTGTTGGAAAAATCATTGCATGTATTAATGAGTAAAAAGTATTGTCATTGTACTTTTAGAGTTGAAGATTGATATGAACAGAAATGATCTTGTAAATGAAATTATGCAAATAAAAGCAGATATCCGGTCTATTATCTGTTCCATATATGTTATTAACCAGCAGTTTTTGTTTTCATTTTCATGAACAGGTTGAAGATGTCAATGTTGAATTAGATATTTTGGAACTCCAGTTGAAATCACGAATGGAATTTTCTACAGCCCTCATAACAGATAAAATACATGAAGTTGAGGAGGAGATAGACTCCTCTCTTCCTCTCAAGAGTCCACCAGAAAGGCGCTGGGCATTAAGTCAAAGAATTTTGCATGTAAAAGGTGAAGACAGGAATATGTCTAATTCAACACAGAAACAAAGACATAGAACAGACGACAATAGAAGTACAGCACCACCAACACCAGTTGATTCATCATTCTCTAGAGCCACGAAACAAGTTCAGTCATCAGAATGTTCTGCGGGTGAGAAACTTGCTGAACTTATCAAAAGAAGATTGTTTAATATGCTTATATCCAAAAGAATTGATAAATCCCAGACACTGAAAACTTACAGTCACTGGGATGATATGTTGTGATTGATAGTTGTATCTCATTGTGTATCAACTTTAAGGGGTCCGAGTACAATTATATCTGCCCAAGCGATTTCGATTAAAATCTCAAAAGCACTATACCTTTACTATGGGACCTAATGGGATTTTCTACCAAAATAGAGAACTTACTCATAATTTTTATACTTCTGCCTGAGCAATTTCAGTTTTTTAACATGTGTGAAAGTCTTGGACATCAAGAGTTCCCCGTTTAGTAAATCCAAAGGACCATCTCAAAGTTTACCCTTGGGTAATTTTTTGCTTTCCCTATGATTTATAATTTCCATAGATAGATGGGATAATCATAAAGAAAGTAATATATATAATTGATATACTATTAAGAAATATCAGGACTATAAGTCTCTCAAATGTAAAAATAATAATAATTAGAAACTCATTACAAGTAATGCGAAGAAGATTTTTAAATGACACCACCCT